>JAAAWM010010543.1:0-44009 GCA_036873465.1 Thinopyrum obtusiflorum
CATAAGCGGGCTTATAGGCCAGTATTTTACTGGTACTACTTGCTATGAATGCGGGCAGCTGGCGTCTGAGGGGGGAGGGCTTGGAAGCGGTCCGGACTCCCGCATGGCCCACCTCACATTATCACCATATATTTCTTGGAGTCCATGCGTGGCGGGCGTGCGATCTCTTCTCCCTCCCCCGTCTCTCTCTTCTCAGCCGACGCCCGCCGAGCGATTAGATTTCGGCTATCGACAGTTTATTCAATTGCAGTCCCACATGTCAGTGAAATTGGAAGACAACGCGTGTCCCTTCTGGTGAGCGGCGTGCGAGCCGGACTGTCGGGGGTGCGACGCGTATGAGTCGTAAGTGTGCCACCTTTTCTTTTGAACTTGCAAACCAAAACATTTTCATGCGATCGATCGATAGATATCCAAAACAAAATGACGAGGGCGGTGCTTTCCCGCGCGTTAGGCGGGCTAGTTTGAGTGATATGACGTTCTACAGTGCCGTCCACTTGCTCCATTTTTATGTAAGCAAGAGTTTACACTCTTACGTGGGAGGAGTGCGAAACACGGCGGATCTGATTTTGATTGAGGGATAACTATTCCCTGCCAAATAATGGAGCACTGTTAATCTCCAGCGCTGGCCCACAAATTTACACCGGCATCTGTCCGAGGACACTGATGGATGCCATCCAATGCTGCCCGCATACCTTTCGACAACTATATGAACTAACCGGATGAAATTCGTGCAAACAAATCAAATTTCAAATTAACCGGATGAAATTCATTACATTTCGAAAACTTTTCCTACAAACTGGAGGAAATTCATTACATATTTCGCACAAACCATACTAAAACCTACTGTAAACCTAATCTAAACGATCGCCGGCGCCGACCACCATGTCCGGCCATGAACCCGAGAAACCTGGCCATTGCCTTTGCCTCCTCCTCATCCGCCTCGATAACCTCCTCCTCCGGAGCACAAGGTTCTGAAGATTTCCGCCTCCACGTCGCCGTCGAGCGGCTAATCGGCCGCTGATGTTTATCCCACCAAGCTTGGCATCGACTGAGTGGAGGAGCGGTGGCCTTCCTGGAACCAGAGCGGCGGCGACCTACCGTGTACTACTCTTCCTCGCTGCCGGTTGCGCCCGCGCACGCGCGCCGGCTTCGTGGTAGTGACGGTGGAGGGTGGCCAGGGGGAGCCGGCGATCTCCTTCGTCTGCTCCTGCGACAGTACGTCCAAGAGAGCTTTGGAGCGCGCCCGGAGCGGAGCCGCCGATGTCCTTCGTCTGCTCCCGCGACAGTACATCCAAGAGAGCTTTGGAGCACCAGGAGGCCATGGTTGGAGTGGTGCCGATAGAAGAAATGGACCGGAGGAGAATGAGTGTGGGTCTTTGGCTATGGCTGGGAGCTGGAGCTCAAGTTAATATAGTGGGTGAATGGCAATGAGCCGCGGCAGACGGATGGACGGCTGGCGCCGGAGTAGGTTCGTCGGGCGTGAATGCGGATGCTACTTCAGTGACTTAACTGCAGGTGCGTTGGGTCACTAACATGTGGGCCCAACGGGCATCTGGCCCGCATGTCAGTGACACACCAACTGCACCTGCAGTTAAGTCCGGTGAATGCGGCATTGATGTTCTGGAGTGACGGTGACCGTTTCAGGCGGGAAGCGCGCGCTAGCGATGGAAGGGGTTTCGGTAGGCCAGGGCGGTCAGACGCTAGCGTGGTGGTAAAATGTGAACTCATGGATGACGAGCCTTTGAAGTGTATGCGGCACGTATTGACAACCAGGCGTCCATGCAACCGGTCTTATCGCCAGCTAGCCTTCGACGACCACCATTAGACACCACACAACCATGCATAACTTACGAATAATGGACGAATCGATCAGACACACACTCGTGTGCAGTGGCACTATGATCGGTCGCTCACGATAGTACATACTCCGTACCATAGTACCCTCTCTAGCTAGGCTGCTTTATATATTGTCGTTGTGATGGATGATATACATGAGCAAGGCGCCGAGTCCCGAGTATGACCGTTGGTGTTGAGCCAGGTGAATACATGCTCGGCGTTCGCGGAGGCCTCCATCAAACGTCTAAACAGTAATGTCAGGCACCGCCGGGGCGCGCAGGTGACGGGCTCGCCGTTTGCATTACGCCATGAGCAGGACTTTGATTGAGAGGGCGACGTGCATGCATTAGCATGGTTTGACAGCGTGAGCGTGAGTGTCTGCACGCGTACATGCTACTTGCCTCTATGGACGGTGTGCGCTAATGTGTGCATCACGTATAATATAATGATCAAAGTGAGCTATCAACACAAGTTCGATGACCGCCAATGCATTTTACTCGGTAATAAATGACCAGGATTGAAGGGGAATCCAAATTTCCTTCGTCTTCTGTCCTTGAGCTCTTGACAAACCAATGACTATACGGTTGTCCGGCCACTCCACCCCAGAGCTCTCACCAAGCGTCGTTCATGCCACCGCGCCGCACACTAACCAGTAAGGAAGTGATGGCATCCCGCCGCGCCGAGTTCCTCGCCGCCCACGACGGCACACAAAATGGTAGGGAAGCGATGGCATCCCGCCGTGCCGAGTTCATCGCCGCTCGCGACCTCACACCTACGTGGGCGGAATTTGAAGCTGCCAAGGCCGAATGGGCAGTAGAGCAAGAGGTGGCCAAAGCCGCACAGAGGGAGCGAAGAAGTCAGAAAGCACTCAAGAAAAGAGAGGCCCGCCGCCGCAACAAAGAAGAGGACGCACGCGCTGCTGCGGAGAGGTCGGCGGAGATCCAAGCACGGTGGGGTGTCGCCGACAAAGCCGGGAAGGAGAACGACGGCGTCTGGCCAGCATGTGAGAAGTAGTAGTACTAGTAGTTAGTGTGTGTGTCTGAGTACGAGCATGTACCAGTACTACTATTTACTACTGTAGTTTTTAGAGCAAATTACCAGTACATTAGCCTAGACTCAATGGAAAAATTCCTATCCGATGCATCAAATGGCATCTCTTTCTCTATAGGAATTGAGATGCATGTCATCTCACTTCCTATGATTTTCATATTCCTATAAAATTCCTATCAACGAAAGGAGGCCTCTGCTGGAGTAACTACTGTAGCTAGCAGTACTGCTGGTACAGTAGTTTTCTTCGAGAAGCGGAATTCAACGAAGTCATGATGGTTCCTTCGTCCGAGCAACTTCACAGTGGGAAAGGTTGGGCCTGTGATTTGACGGCTCATTAGTCATTATTACTGCGGCGCGACGACCGGGGTGACTCTCCCTTGGAGTTCTGCGTGCATGGCAAGTGGACCAGGATGGTCGACGTCCCACATGTTGGCGAACGGAAGTATTCTTTTCGATATCGAGGAGCAAGGAAACCGCGTGGTATAGTATCACTGCTGATTTATAATTTTTTTCTGATGAATGCTTGCGTTTCAACTCTTACGACGAAGGAGTGCCAAACACGGCACGTGTTGGATGTCCCACACGTCAGCGAAAGGAGTGGGACATGAACAGCGTGGTAGAGCATCTCCACTTCTTCCACTTCTGGGTCGGAGACCACACGTAGTACGGTAGTAGTACTAGTGGTATGAACGATACAAAGTGTGACCCGGAGAGAAAGACACGTCTAGTTGGAAGGTCTCGGGGCATACACGTAAACAAATATAAAACCTAATATGTGCCTCCAATTAATATAGTAGTAGTAGAGTACTTAGGCACGTACTCCATAACATCACCGTGCATTACACGTACAACATTTAGTGGTACGTAGTAAGAGACAAATGCCTATATGCCACGCATGTTCATACTATTTGTGCCTTTCAACTTCACTTACTGCGCTACATTACTCAGGTTCGTACGTCCACTCCTGGGTACATGTCCGTCTTGTAGTTCCAGTCCCACGTGTTCTTCATAGATGGAATGCTCCATATCATCGCAGTTACTGTGGCTCCCCACGATGGAGACTCATCCAAACTATGGCCAGCCTCGACGCGGAGCAGTCGCGTGCACCGGGAAGCGGCACTCTCTCGGCCGTCGCGCTGCTTCAAAGCCGGCGCCAGTGAGAAGTCGCCTCCACTCTGGCCGGGCATTAATGCGGCACTGACGCTCCAGGGCGACGCTGGCCGTTTCATGCGGGAAGCACGCGCTGGCAAGGGAGTATTGGTTTTGAACCATTTCAGGTGTAGTACTGGTAGTTTGCAAAACTACTCAATTATTGCACTCAGTTTCCTAAGAAATTGTGGTAAAAAACGTTACTCCACAGCCCGCTTCCCTTCTCCTTCCTCTTCCACCGCCCGCGCACGTCCGCGGGAAGCGACCGATCAACCCTTATATAGGAGTGCTAGCACAAAAAGATGCATGCATGACCACTAAAATTTCCAGATTAAAGCGCCGCTCCGGCGGGAGAATGGTGTATGTCGTTACCTTCGGCCGGGCCATGGCTACAGGGCGACGGCGACCAGAGAAGAGGCGGCGGGAGGGGAATGAATGCAGCTACTGTTTGGGTTCACCGTCTGGCTTAAATAAATGCGCACCATCACGTGTACCCGCGGGTGCACAAATTGTAACATACGTGTCTGCTTAAGTGGGCATCACGTAACTGGTGTGTGTGTGAGATTATGAGAGACAGAGTGTGTGTGTGCGACTCTACTCTTCGGACATGTACTCAACCTTTTGCATCGGGATATAAGTATAATGGTATTACACTTTAGCTAGTGATTTACGTGGCCATGTTAACGTGGTTGTGTAAAAAAAATGTCACTTCCTGCTTGTGATTTGCGTTATATAATTACAAGCAAGGTGCTCGTGCATTGCACGGAACATCAATATGCATTTTTTTACAAAACACCTGTTGTGATTGACCCATGCAGGAGTAATCCCATGTGTAAAAACTAATGATATCTCGAGAATTTTATCGGAAAACTGGTATCTCGAGAATTTCATTGAAAAAATGAAAGATGAGAGATAAGGTGAGGAGGAGTGGAGCGTGGTGGTGACTGGTGGTCGGACTGGGCGAAGGCATGGGGATGGACGACGCCGGCAGGCGGCAGCGGCCACCATGCTAGATTGTTCCAGACCCCCCCCCCCCCCCCCCCCCCCCCCCCCCCCCCCCCCCCCCCCCCCCCCCCCCCCCCCCCCCCCCCCCCCCCCCCCCCCCCCCCCCCCCCCCCCCCCCCCCCCCCCCCCCCCCCCCCCCCCCCCCCCCCCCCCCCCCCCCCCCCCCCCCCCCCCCCCCCCCCCCCCCCCCCCCCCCCCCCCCCCCCCCCCCCCCCCCCCCCCCCCCCCCCCCCCCCCCCAAAAGGCCCGTAGAGAGGGAAGAGAAGGTGTGTGCACGTGAGAGGAGTCGACATCGAGAGAACATGTTTATGCGAGAGACACCGAGGAAGACTACTATATATCGATGGTGCATGTAGGCGAGAATTAAACAAAGGGATGGTCTTATTAGTTTCGGGGATTTAGGGGAAGAGTGAGAGGGGGGTAGCTAGAAGGAGATTGTCAAGTGTGAGTGTGTGTTTTACCCATCCAGACGGAAGTTATGTGCACACAAGAAGAGAACGATTCGATGTGGCATTAGGGTTGAGGGTAATTAACTACGTATGGAGACATAGAGACCTTGAACGTGCATGTGCGAGAGGTATACATGTATACGTGGATGTGTGTGTGTGCACGCGCGCATGATCGAGATAAAAGAAAGAAGACATAAGTCATAAGATCAACGACATGGGAGAGACGGATCGGTATGACAATATGCATGCATGTGAGACTGCAGGGAAGAAGGCCCGAGAATTGAGCATGTGTTTTTGTCTTTAAGAGATAGTGGCGTGGGCTGGAGCATGCATCTATGGCGAGCAGAGGAAGTGAGACACAATGATTATGCAAAAGAGATCAATTTATAAATGCATGTATGGAGAGACATATATAGTGTGGGTGATAGGAAGCAAGAGTGCGTGCGAGAAAGAAATGTTGACGGAGAAACTACAGATAGATACAGAGATGGAAATGCTAGCTAGAGGGACATCGGCTAGTTTGAGTGTTGGAGATGACCGCCGGGTGGTTCAGAGGGTGAAGTTATGTGTGTGTGAGAGAAAGATAAAAAGAGGGCACTTGACTGCATGTAGAGAGAAACATACATAGTGTGCGTGATAGGAAGCAAGAGTGAGGGCGAGAAAGAAGGTTGATGGAGAAACAGATAAATAGAAAGATAAAGATGCTAGCGAGTGTGCGTTAGAGATAGGAGTCGAGTGGATCAGAAGGCTGAGTTATGTGTGTGGGTGTGAGAGAGATGGAGAAAGGGTGCATGTGACTCACATACAAATAAATATCGGAGAGAAATGAGATCGCGAGAGACGGAGTTTTGTGTCTGCGAGAGAGAAAGATATTTCACAATGAGAGTGATAGCTAGAGAGACATATGAGGGAACGCAAGATATCTCTAGGGAGAGAGAGAGTGTGTGAGCGACATACAAGAGAATGGTGGAGAGATATGAGACCCTGGGAGACAGAGTTTGTGTTTGTGTGTGAGAAAGAGATATTTAAGAGGAAGAGTCATAGCTTCTCATACCTAAGGAGCGAAAGACATCTCTGTGTGAGAGGGTGTGTGCGAGTGGCACACAGGGGAATAGTAGAGAGAAATGAGACCCCGGGAGACGAAGTTTGAGTTTGTGTGAGAGAAAGAGATTTCACATGGAGAATCATAGTTAGAGACACATAGCAGGGAGTGAGATATACTTAGAGAGAGAGAGTGATGGAGGTCGAGGGAGAGAGTACCGTCAGTGTGTTACGAAGATAAAAGATCATTGTCGACATACAGGTAGCACGAGAGATACCCGAGAGACGATGAACGCGTATAGGTCTAGAGAGATACTCCTATATAAGCATGAGTGATAGCTATATGAGACGAATATCTGGATTAAAGGGGATTCAAATATTTAAACTGGAGATCACGACATCGATAATATCATAACGCAAATTGGTGTATCAAACATGCATATTCATTTGAATTTGGGGGCACGTGTAATGTTATATAGTTTATCAATATTAGTGATCCAGAGATTCTTTAATTAGAGACAATGCATGGTTTATATGCAATTAATGTCTAAACGGGATTACACTATATGTTGCGTGTGTGAAACACATTATACATGTTTGAGAAGTAAAAAAATAAAAACCCGCATGAAACACACATTAATTGGAGACAGTTAGCGAGGAATGCATACATTGGATTTCAACATAAAGTGGTTTCAAATATTTGAAAATCCAAATTAAGATGGCTACAGCCTTATGAATCTGAGATCATGCCATTTGTAAACCATATTTATGTATAAAGGGTGTTGTGCTTTTGAAAGTATATATATAAAATGATGTATATAGAATTTTATTCCAATCGAAAATGGATCCTGCCCGAACAAATATAGAATACAAACTGGATTCGAATTGAGTTGGCACGGTAAACGTGCACTCTTGCTCTGCAAAAATTTGAACGAAGCGGGGAAAGTCGCAGTAACCGCCCGAAACCAAAATCTGCGAGATGGAAATTACTGCCTATCCCTGCCACGCAAATCCTATCGGCTCGATTTCTATAGGTTTTGATAGGGGTAGGTTTGTAATTTCACTCAAACGTGACATAACCGCCTCTCACCCGGATTCATACACGGTGGGCACCAAAACACAGTGTCTCCTCGGCCGAAATCGACTCCCTCCCCAATTCATACACGGTGGGCGCCAAAAACAAACTCTCGTCGGCAAATATTCGGTGTATGCGAGATTACCGTCCTATCCCCAACCGACTAATATTGCTGTGATGTAGAAAATTTTAAACGGGGGCTAAGTTTGTAAATTTCCTCGCATTTGAGACAAGCGCGCCCTGAATACATGGTTCCCCCCTTCCTCTCTCCCTCCATTTCCCCATTCGTACTCCGTGGGCGCCAAAACACCCTCTCCACCCCAGCCTCCTTCGTCTGCCACCCCATCCACCACCGTCCTCCTCCACCATGCCGGAGCTGATACCCCGACGCCGTCGGCCATTACAAGAGATCGACCTCTCTCATCCACGGCTTCGGACCGGGATCCTTGCATCCCGTCCTCTCGCTTCATCCCCGCCGTCGTCCACCTTGCCGGCGCCGCTCCCACGACCGTCTCGTCCACCGCGCCCCGCCGCCACCGTCTACCCTCCTAGATCTGCTTCCACGCCACCGACAGCCATCGCTACCGCAGCACCGTCAAATTCTCAGTAGATGCATACACAGCGCTGCACTAGAGGCGGTACTCTTTCGTATCTGCTCAACTTATTTATCGCTGCAAGAAAATAGATCACCACTGCTTTACTCTGATTTCTTGTCCATCACTTACTTGTTAGTCGAAAGCAAACATTGGTTGCGAAGTTGCCTTTCTCCGGTTTGCACCTTCAGATCCGCCATGGCACGCTCAACACTATACTCGCAATGCTTATGGTTTTCCCCTTTTATATTCCACACTAGTTAAATGACAGTAGACTAAATTTCAAAATTGGGTCAGTCGATTTTTGATAGCTCGCCGGAGTTCACCGGTGCGAAGGAAGGGGCTCGGGTGGGGACGGTGGTTGTGGGGGGCGGTGGTGGGGCCTCGCCAAACGAAGAAAACTCGACACGGGTGGGGGCGGGGGTGGGGGTGGGGGTGGCCGAGGAACACAGGCGGTGGGGGCCGGTGGTTCGGTCGGCAGCCTGTGCGGTGTTCTGTATGGGAAGCACAGTATGTTCCTTGTCAAGAAGGGGAGCAGGGACATCTGCAGTCGACACCTCTATTCGGCTGGTTCTGCTAAATGATTTTGCACTTCGAGTTGGTCTACCATAATACCCCGGAAATGGTGGGAGTCGCGCGGTCTTTGATAGACTAAACTGATAGTAACAGCTGTGCGCCTTCAGATGAATAGAGCTGGCCTGTAGGTGATCGATAGGCTACATATTAGTAGCGGCAAAACCCTATGTTTTCTAGCCAGTTCCGCTTTCCTGGTTTATTTATGGTGGTTATGGTGTACCCCTATTATCTACACTACGATCTGCCTACTGGCTCTGCGCTCTCGTTATCATGGTTTGGCAATAAACTTTCTATACGGTATATTATGAACCTATCATCTGCCAACTATCCTTACATCTGGGGCCCCCAACAGGGAGCCTATTTTTTTGTGTAGTTGTGCCAGATTATATTAATCTACTCACCATATTACAGCACACATGGGCTCTCTCATCAGAATCCAGTGATAGCACACAAGGGTTTACAGGGAGCCTCTATTATATTACAATATCCTCTGCATTACAAAGATAATCTCACTACTATTTGTGTTTTCATGCTTTACAGATATTGTACGTAATCACAATGAATATAAGAATGCGCACATCAGAAGAATATTGCAGAACAGTTCAATGGGTAACAAACTTGGCATCAAGGGATTCAGGTCCATTGTGGATGCAATGAAACCCACATGTTCCCGACCTATAGAGTCGTATTCAGAATATGATCCTAATGACTATTCTGAGCTCAAGGAGTCAAAGGCAGATGGCCTATCCCGTTCACCCAATAAGGTGCATGTTCTAATTTGGCAAGGTTTTATTGGTTGCACATATCTTGCATAAGGTGTCTTGCATTTCTTTTGCTTCGTTGCACCGCCATCTGCTTAGTTTACTCATGATATATGTGAAGATGCCATGCCCATCCATTATCAACACCTATTCCATTTGTCATCATACCATGTTTTTCCATTCAAATGTTGTTCTTGTGTTTCAGACATCCAAAAGGAAGAGGGTGATTGCAGAACCTGAAGGAGTACAAGCAAAGTCCTTGAAAAAGGTGGTGCTACCGGAGAAATCACATAGCACCCGACGTATATTGGCGATAGAACCAGCGCCGCAAAACCTAGGATATTGCAACTATGCTGGTCGCTGCTTTGCTCTTGTGAGTACCTATTGTCCTATCGTTGTCCTTACATTCATACCTGGTGGATTACGTGACATCATTGTGCATTATAGCTTGCTTATTCACTGTTCGCTCCAAATTATCAGATTTATATTAATGCTTAAATTAATGTAGAATAAACCCAATTACCCAATGCCTATGAAGAAATTTAGTTCTGCATTGTTCTTGTAAGTATCTGTTGTCCTTATATTTGTCAACTAGTTCTTCATGTACACTTTGCAGCTTATTTTCCCTTGTCCTCCATTTTTCTACACATCAGATCTACATTTACTCTTGCCAAAATATTGAATAAAACCAATGTTACTGAAGAAGTTTAGCTCCGCATTGCTCTTGTCAGTGCCTTCTGCCTGTATGCTGTATTTACATTTGTACTCTGCATCTTAAGTTAAATAATCGCCATTTGTTCCTATATTTTCACATCTATATTTACTCTTAACAAAATGTAGAATAAAGGCAATACTCTTGAAGAAGAGTGTGAGGTAAACTTCTTGAATTGCCCCCCCATCAATATGGACAAGGCCTTTATAGAGCCCGTCTTCACTAATAATGTAAGTTTGTTCTCCTCGAGCCTTCAAACTTTGTTGTTTATATTTGGATAGCTATGAGTGCAAATGCTATTTATTTTTGTCGTCTGCATCAAATTGCTTGTTCAAAGTTTATAAAGTAGAAGTACATAAACATAAGTTTGTCGTTCTCAATTTCAGTCTTTAGTTGTACAATCTAGTTCCTTATTCGTACCATGTAAATTAAACTAAACATAGCAAGTTATCTTCTTTAGCACTATGTGTATGCTTGTGTTCTTGATCTGTAATCCAGTGGTGTGGTGAGACTACCAACAACAGCACAATGTCATATCCTGCTATGTCTCAACTATGAACAATGCTATATTATATTAATGTTATTTAAATCGTGTCTCTTTATTTACCAATCTGAAATGGTATAAATTGATAGTACATCACCATTCATGCTTATACGTTGTTTAGAACTACATCTATGCTTGTGTTCTTGATCTGTAATCCAGTGGTCTGGTGAAGCTGGTCGCTCCTGCACAATGCCATTTCCTGCCGTCTTAACTATGAACAATGCCTATTATGTTAATGCTATTTTAAACCGTGTCTCTTTATTTCTGACAAAGAAATGAGATGAATTGACAGCGCTAATGCTTATACGTGCAAAACCTGTTATCTACCTACTTGTTTCTCTTTCAGGGTGACAACACTGCTGCTAGGAAGAACTGCCACAATGATAGTGAGACGAACCCATTGTTTGTCCCTCTAACACATATTCCAGAGGAGAAGGCAAAACATATTGAGGGTAGGGATACAACCACGAAGTCACATCTTGATGTAGTGTCAAACTTTCTCAGTGACACAAGCTCGATGAAGTCGCCGCCTGAATCTGTTCGACTTCTTTAGTCTGAAATTCAAGCAGAAATACATGCTTCTGCTCAAATACGACTGGAACTCCAATCTCTATTCAAGATTAACCATAAGTACATGACGTTTATTGATGCTATGCAGCTTAAGTTGGTGGATATGAGCGCCAAAGAAGCACAGTCTCATCAGGTTGCTAAGCTGCTTGCGCTGCAGCTGCTGGGCCGGGCTAACCTTTCTTGAACTGTGTTGAAGTGCTGTCAGTTCTGTCTATTATTTTGTCCGCCTGTTAACTTCCACTGGTGGCGACCTGCCTAGTTTATGTAATCTGCTGTCTGGTTGCCCTTTATTATCACTGGCGGTGAACTTTGATGCCGAGGGGATGTAATATGCTGTAATTTCTTTGTTGTATAGTCTAGGTTTATTCTTGGTCGGTATGCTGTAATTTAGGCTGGAAGGTTCAGTGGATCTCAGTGTTGTCGGTCTTCAGGGCGGCCCGTTACTCATATGGGCCAAAACGTGGGCCTATAATCATCTTGGGCCATTAGCAGGTCTAAACCTTATAGTTGTTTCCCGCCTTTAACAGGACGAGTAAAGTTCTGGCCAGCTGGGCCAGAGAATACAATGGGCTTTTAACAGGCTAAAACCTAGATTGGGCTAGCGTTGAGCCGAAAAATTCACGGGCCAATACAAGCCGAAACTACCTAATGCCCATGTTTGGCCCAAATAGGACGAGCAGTTAACAGGCCAAAATATATCTCGAGCCCGTTTGGCCCAATAAAATCATGGGCTTTAAGCAGGCCGGTATCTACACGGGCCATAGGCCTAAAAGTGTCACGGGCCATTATCAGATGGGCTGTAAGCAGGCCGTATTCAACGCGGGCTGTAATTAGGCCCAACTGTTACACGGGCCATTAACAGGCCGGTAGGCCAGTTGGGCTGAAATTTATCCACGAAGACTACGGGCCGTTAAGAGGCCTAAAGTTACTCCAGACAAGAAATAGCCCAGTGTCTGCATGGGCCATTAAATGGCCTAAAGTTAAACCGGGCCGACAACATCCCAGATGCACCACAGGCCGCTACCAGGCCAAAACTATTCTCGGGCCGAACTGGTAAACGGGCATTTAATAGGCTGAAATACAAACCTATCTTAGAATGGGCCCAAAAGAACAGTGGCCTGTTAAGGGCCTAATCCGATATGGGCCGTAATTTGGCCCAAAACACGGCAGGCTGTGAACGGGCCTGATCTGGTATGGGCCTCAATTTGGCCCAAAACATGGCAGGCTGTTAACGGGCCAGCCCACTAGTGCCTGAAAAAACATGGTGGGCCTTTAGCTGGGCCGGCCTTTTCACCGGAATGGGCCTTTGTTGGGCCGTGCCACGTGTCGACGTATCATAGGCGCCTCCTGTCCAATGAGTGGATGACATCTGTCCCAACGGTGAGCAAACACGTATTTCCTCCGGCCAATGAGTATTTTACACGTGGAAAATCCCCATTGGTCCGGGCTGTTAACAGGTTATCGGATCCAAAACCGGACCCGATAGCTTAACGGCGTTCCGTTACGGTGGATGCCACATGTCGGTCACCCTTGACGAAAGCACTTCTATGACGCGCGATTTATCGTCATGGAAGTGGAGACTTCCGTGATGATAATTTTGGTAATGTCATGGAACACTTCTACGACAGCACAGGTATGACTATCTTGATTCTGTCATAAAATTGTCTTGGATGTACATGCATGACAGAAAACGTGACCTACTGTGACAAACACGTATCATCACGGAAGTGTATTTTTTTTGTAGTGAGTATGTATGTTGTGATTCCCTTAGTGGTGTCATGTGAACGTCGACTACATGACACTTCACCATATTTGGGCCTAAGGGAATGCATTGTGGAGTAGTAATTAGGTGATGGGTTGCGAGAGTGATAGAAGCTTAAACCCCAGTTTATGCGCTATTCCGTAAGGGACCGATTGGATCCAAAAGTTTAATGCTATGGTTAGAATTTATTCTTAATACTTTTCCCGTAGTTGCGGATGCTTGCGGGAGGGTTAATCATAAGTAGGAGGTTTGTTCAAGTAAGAACAGCACCTAAGCACCGATCCACCCACATATCAAATTATCAAAGTAGCGAACACAAATCGAACCAACATGATGAAAGTGACTAGATGAAATTCCCATGTACCCTCAAGAACGCTTTGATCACTATAAGAGACCATTTTGGCCTGTCCTTTGCCTCAAAAGGATTGGGCTACCTTGCTGCACTTTTGTTACTACTATCATTACTTGCTCGTTACAAAATATCTTGCCATCAAACTACTCTGTTACTTACAAATTCAGCGCTTGCAGACATTACCTTGCTGAAAACCACTTGTCATTTCCTTCTGCTCCTCGTTGGATTCGACACTCTTACTTATCAAAAAGATCTACAATTGATCCCCTATAATTTTGGGTCATCAAGGTTATTTTCTGGCGCCGTTGCCGGGGAGTGAAGCGCCTTTGGTAAGTGGAATTTGGTAAGGAAACATTTATATAGTGTGCTGAAATTTACTGTCACTTGTTACTATGGAGAACAATCCTTTGAGGGTTTTGTTTGCGATATCTTCACCTCGACCGGAACCACAATTTGCTACCCCTCAACCTACTACACCTACTAAAAATATTGAATATGAAATTCCTTCGGGTATGATAGAACAACTGCTAGCTAATCCTTATGCAGGAGATGGAACCGAACATCCTGATATGCACTTGATATATGTGGAACAAATTTGTGGATTGTTTAAGCTTGCAGGTTTACCCGGAGATGACGTTATGAAGAAGGTTTTCCCTTTATCTTTGAAGGGAAAAGCATTGGCATGGTATAGGCTATGCGATGATATTGGAGCTTGGAACTGGAATCGATTGAAATTGGAGTTTCACCAAAAAAATATCCTATGCATCTAGTTCATCGTGATCGGAATTACATATATAATTTTTGGCCTCGTGAAGGAGAAAGTATCGCTCTAGCTTGGGGGAGGCTTAAGTCAATTTCATATTCATGCCCCAATCACGAGTTCTCAAGAGAAATTATTATTCAAATTTTTTATGCTCGGCTTTCTCGTGATGATCAATCCATGCTCGATACTTCTTGTACTAGTTCTTTTATGAAGAAGACTATTGAATTCCGATGGGATCTTTTGGAAAGAATTAAACGCAACTCTGAAGATTGGGAACTCGGCGAAGGTAAAGAGTCAGGTATTAAGCTTAAGTATGATTGTGTTAAATCTTTTATGAATACCGATGCTTTTCAAAAGTTTAGCACTAAATATGGACTTGACTCTGAGATAGTAGCCTCCTTTTGTGAATCATTTGCTACTCATGTTGATCTCCCTAAAGAGAAGTGGTTTAAATATCACCCACCTATTAAAGAAGAAATTAAAGAACCGGTACTAGCTAAAGAAGAAACTATACTTTATAATGTTGATCATGTTGTTCCTACTGCTTATATTGAGAAACCACCTTTCCCTGTTAGGATAAAGGAACATGCTAAAGTTTCAACTGTGGTCAACAAAAGTTATATTAGAACACCTAAACCAGATGAACAAATTAAAGTAGAACCTAGTATTGCTATGGTTAAGGATCTCTTGGAAGAAAATATAAACGGGCATGTTATTTACTTCTGTGAAGAAGCTGCTAGAATTGCCAAACCTGATAAAAAGGATAAACACAGACCTGTTGTTGGCATGCCCGTTATCTCAGTTAAAATAGGGGATCACTGTTATCATGGTTAATGTGACATAGGTGCTAGCGTGAGTGCTATTCCCTATTCCTTATATCAAGAAATTATGAATGACATAGCACCCGCAGAGCTAGAAGACATAGATGTTACTATTAAACTTGCTAATAGAGATACTATATCACCAATTGGAATTGTTAGAGATGTTGAAGTCTTGTGTGGGAAAATAAAATACCCTACTGATTTTCTTGTTCTTGGTTCCCCACAAGATGAATTTTGTCCAATTATCTTTGGTAGACCTTTCTTGAACATCGTTAATGCTAGAATAGATTGTGAGAAACAAACTGGCGGTGTTAGTTTTGGTGATGAGTCTCATGAGTTTAATTTTTCCAAGTTTAGTAGAAAGCTTCATGAAAAAGAATTGCCTAGTAAGGATGAAATAATTGGTCTTGCTTCTATTTCTGTGCCTCCCACTGATCCACTAGAACAATATTTGCTAGACCATGAAGATGATTTACATATGCATGAAAGAAATGAAATAGATGATATTTTCTTTGAACAACGTCCTCTGCTTAAACACAATTTGCCTATTGAAACTCTAGGAGGTCCTCCTCCACCTAAAGCTGATCCTGTGTTTGAATTAAAACAATTGCCGAACAATTTGGAATATGCTTATCTTGATGAAAAGAAGATATATCCTGTTATTATTAGTGCTAACCTTTCAGAACATGAAGAAGAAAGAGTATTGAAAGTTCTAAGGAAGCACCGAGCTGCTATTGGATATACTCTTGATGATTTAAAGGGCATTAGTCCCACTCTATGTCAGCACAAGATTAATATGGAACCTGATGCTAAACCCGTTGTTGATCACCAATGTCGGTTAAATCCGAAGATGAAAGAGGTGGTAAGAACGGAAATATTAAAACTTCTGGAAGTAGGTGTAATCTATCCTATAGCTGATAGTAGATGGGTAAGTCCTGTTCATTGTGTTCCTAAGAAAGGTGGTATTACTGTTGTTCTGAATGATAAGAATGAACTTATTCCACAAAGAATTGTTACAGGCTATAGAATGGTAATTGATTTAGAAAATTAAATAAAGCAACTAGAAAATATCGTTACCATCTGCCTTTTATTGATCAAATGTGACTATCTAAGCACACACACTTTTGCTTCCTTGATGGCTACTCTGGTTTTTCGCAAATACCTGTTTCTCAACCTGATCAAGAAAAGACCACTTTCACTTGTCCCTTTGGAACTTATGCTTATAGACGTATGCATTTTGGTTTATGCAATGCACCTGCTACCTTTCAAAGATGTATGACTGCTATATTCTCTGACTTTTGTGAAAAGATTGTTGAGGTTTTCATGGATGACTTCTCTGTCTATGGGAAGTCTTTTGATGATTGTTTAAGCAATCTTGATCGAGTTTTGCAGAGATGTGAACAAACAAATCTTGTCTTGAATTGGGAGAAGTGCCACTTTATGGTTAATGAAGGTATTGTCTTGGGTCATAAGATTTCTGAAAAGGGTATTGAAGTGGACAAATCTAAGGTTGATGCAATTGAGAAAATTCCATGTCCTAAGGATATCAAAGGTATTCGTAGTTTCCTAGTGCTGTTTCTATAGGAGATTTATCAAAGACTTTTCTAAAATTTCTAGGCCTCTTACAAACCTTTTGCAAAAGGATGTCCCTTTTGTTTTTGATGATGATTGTTTTGAAGCCTTTGAAACACTCAAGAAAGCCTTAATTTCTGCACCTATTGTTCAACCACCTGATTGGAACTTGCCTTTTGAAATTATGTGTGATGCTAGTGATTATGATGTTGGTGCTGTTCTAGGACAAAGAGTTGAAAAGAAACTAAATGTTATCCATTATGCTAGTAAAACTCTAGACAGTGCTCAAAAGAATTATGCTACTACTGAAAAAGAATTCCTAGCAGTGGTATTTGCTTGTGATAAATTTAGATCTTACATTGTTGATTCAAAAGTAATTGTTCACACTGACCATGCTGCTATAAAATACCTTATGGAAAAGAAAGAAGCTAAACCTAGACTTATTCGATGGGTTCTCTTGCTACAAGAATTTGATTTGCATATCACTGATAGAAAAGGAGCTGAGAACCCCGTAGCTGATAACTTGTCTAGGCTTGAAAATGTGCTTGATGACCCACTACCTATTGATGATAGTTTTCCTGATGAGCAGTTAGCTGCAATAAATGTTGCTCATGATACTCCTTGGTATGCTGACTATGCTAATTACATTGTTGCTAAATATTTACCACCTAGCTTTACATACCAACAAAAGAAAAAATTCTTCTATGATTTAAGACACTACTTTTGGGATGACCCACATCTTTATAAAGAAGGAGTAGATGGTATTATAAGACGTTGTGTACCTGAGCATGAACAGGGACAAATCCTTCAGAAATGTCACTCTGAGGCATATGGAGGGTATCATGCTGGAGATAGAACTGCTCACAAGGTATTGCAATCCAGATTTTATTGGCCTACTCTCTTGAAGGATGCCCGTAAGTTCGTCTTATCTTGTGATGAATGTCAAAGAATAGGTAATATCGCTAAGCGTCAAGAAATGCCTATGAATTATTCACTTGATGTTGAACCATTTGATGTTTGGGGATTTGATTACATGGGACCTTTCCCTTCCTCTAATGGGTATACACATATTTTGGTTGCTGTTGATTATGTTACTAAATGGGTAGAAGCTATTCCAACCAGTAGTGCTGATCACAACACCTCTATTAAAATGCTTAAGAAAGTTATTTTCCCAAGGTTTGGAGTCCCTAGATATTTAATGACTGATGGTGGTTCACACTTTATTCATGGTGCTTTCCGTAAAATGCTTGCCAAGTATGATGTTAACCATAGAATTGCATCACCTTATCATCCCCAGTCTAGTGGTCAAGTTGAGCTTAGCAATAGAGAAATAAAATTAATTTTGCAAAAGACTGTCAATAGGTCCAGGAAGAATTGGTCTAAGAAATTAGATGATGCACTTTGGGCTTATATAACAGCATATAAAAATCCTATGGGTATGTCTCCTTATAAAATGGTTTATGGAAAAGCTTGTCATTTGCCTCTTGAATTAGAACATAAAGCATATTGGGCAATCAAGGAACTCAACTATGATTTCAAACTTGCCGGTGAAAAGAGGTTATTTGATATTAGCTCATTAGATGAATGGAGAACCCAAGCTTATGAAAATGCTAAGTTGTTTAAAGAAAAGGTTAAAAGATGGCATGATAAAAGAATCCCAAAAGTGTGAGTTTAAAGTTGGAGAATATGTTCTTTTGTACAACTCTCGTTTCAGGTTCTTTGTAGGAAAACTCCTCTCAAAATGGGAAGGACCCTATGTTATCAAGGAGGTTTACCGGTCTGGAGCTATCAAAATAAATAATGCCGAAGGTAGTAACCCGAAGGTTGTTAATGGGCAATGAATAAAACATTATATCTCAGGTACACCAATTAATGTTGAAAGCAATATTATCCAAACTTTGACACCGGAAGAACACATAAAAGAGTCCTTCTGGAACACTCCAGAATCGTGAAAATAAGGAGGTACGTGATACGGTAAGTAAACGGACTCCGAAAAATCCACAAAAATTAGGTAAATAAGAAACTTCCAGGAAGCGTACCCTGGTGGGCACAAGACACCAGGGCGCGTCTGGCTTGCCAGGCATGCCCAGGTGGGTTGTGCCCACCTGGGGCACCTTTCGGACTCCGTTTTTCTTCCGTTTGCTTGTTTCCCAAGATAAAAAATCTTTATATGCCCCCTGAGCCTATTGACCACCGTATCACGGAGAAATCCTCTGTTCTCTTTTCTTGTTGTTTTCTGTCAGATCCCATCTATCATGGCTGCTTTAAGCTCCTCCTAGGATAAGTTCTTCAAGAACGTCATCAACCCATATTTGCGGGAGGTGGTGCAGCACCCTCAGGCCATCCAGATGCATGAGGGGGTGCTTCACATCCGCGATGTGCAAGGACCCAAGGGGACAGGAACCATGGAGGCCAGGCTTGAGGCTATGGAGCAGGAGGTCTTCCGGTGCAAGGGGATGGTGGAGCGTGGACTCAATGCCAATCACCTCATGATCACGAACCTTTCCCGTGATCTCAAGGTGGTTGGCAAGCCCATGAAGGACATCGTATTCACCCTCAACGAGCAAATCAACTTCCTCCAAAGCCAAATCTATGATCTTCAAAACCAAGTCTTTGAATATGAGGCGAGGTTTAAAGGTATGAGTTTGGCTGCCAGTTGCAGGACCCGTGAGACTCATTCTTCCTCTTACTATGTTGGACCTCTGCCATGGAAACCCGAGGACAAGATCACATCTACTCCATCACCACCACCTTCTTCTTCATCACCAAAAGAAAATTGAGTATCGGGTATGGGCACTCCCCTTGGCTTCCGCCAAGCTTGGGGGAGGTGCCCCGGTATCGTATCATCCTCACTATCTTTTGCCTTTACTTAATTTAGTTCGATCCTTAGTTATCTTTTGCTTTAGATGAATAAAAGTTTAGTTCGATCCTTTCTTTTCGAGAGTTTGCTTAGTGATCTATCCTTGTAATCATGTGCAAGATATATAATAAAGTTTAGTTTGAGCTTTTGCTTTCTTTACTTTCATGTTGCAATAAAAAGAAAGGAAATAAATAAAAGAGAAAGGATATAATTACGAAGATCATATGCTAATCCTATGGTAGGTGATGACACCACATAAGGAAAAGTATAAGTAGAAAATTTTATTAGAGATTGACAAACATAGCATTAGTCAGTGATGCAACTCATGAAAGAATTAATAAGGGAAGGGAAGATTCACATATAAATATACCATCCTAGAAATCTTTTGTGATTGTGAGCCCCCATCAAAATATTATATGCCAAAATTGTTGAGTTGGACAAGGAAGACAACGTAATGATTTATGTTTGTTCATATTCACATAGAAGTTATATTGTCATAGATCCTTCAACATGTGGTGCTTGCCCCTATCTTTTCTAGCCAAAAATTCTGCACTAAGTAGAGATACTACTTGTGCATCCAAAAACCCTTAAACCCAAATCTTATTTTCAAGAGTCCACCATACCTACCTAGGGATTGAGCAATATCCCTCAAGTAAGTTGTCATCTGTGCAATAAGGCAATAAAAATTGCTTCTAAAAGTGTGAGATCATTTAGTGTAAGAGAAAATTGAGCGTTGCACGAACTTGTGATGGTGAAGAATAAAAGCGACAGACTGCATAATAAAGGTTGCCATCACAAGGGGCAATACAACGTGACGTTCTTTTGCACTAAGGGGTTGAGCATACAAACAAATAAGTGCATGGCAACCTCTGCTTCCCTCTGCGAAGGGCCTGTCTTTTACTTTTATGCAAGAGTCAAAGTTTTTCTTTCTATTCCTTTTTATTTTTCTCCTTTGGCAAGCATCATGTGGTGAGGAAAGATCTAGGCACATATGTCCAGTTGAATATGGGTGGCATGAGTTATTATTATTGACATCACCCTTGAGGTGAATAAGTTGGGAGGCGAAACTATAAGCCCCTATCTTTCTATGTGTCCGGTTGAAACGTTTTGCTCATGTGTATGCGGTGAGTGTTAGCAATCATAGAAGACTATATGATGGTTGAGTATGTGGACTTGCCTAAAGGCTCCGATACGTGAACCTTCTTGAAAAGATGATGAATTGTAGTTGCAAAGTTGACTGAGAACATAGTTTGTTGGTTTCTAATAGAGTTTATGCTTTATACTTCAATTGTGTGATAAATTGTCACTTATTCATGAGAAGTCTATGATAAAAGTCTTATGTTTAAATTTGTTACTTTTATAATAATCTACATGATGCTTCTCTGTCCGTATTTTGTTTTTATCGACACCAATCACTCTAAGCATGTGGACATGTTTTTCGATTTCGGTTTTCGCTTGAGGACAAGCGAGGTCTAAGCTTGGGGGAGTTGATACGTCCATTTTGCATCATGTTTTCTTACTGTTATTTATGATGTTTTTATGCATAATAATGCTTTTTGGAGTAATTCTAATGCCTTTCCTCTCATAATTTGCAAGGTACACACAAAGAGGGAGAATTCCGGCAGCTGGAAATCTGGACCTGAAAAAGCTACGTCAGGCTACCTATTCTGCACAACTCCAAACAAGCTGAAACTTCACGGAGAATTTTTATGGAATATTTGATGAATATTGGAGAAAATAAGTACCAGAGGAGGCCCACCAGGTGGGCACAACCCACCTGCGCACGACAGGGAGCCCAGGCGCGCCCTGGTGGGTTGTGCTCACCCAGACCCACCTCCGGTACCCATCTTCTGGTATATAAGTCATTTTGACCTAGAAAAAAATAAGAAGAGGACTTTCGGGATGGAGCGCCGCCGTCTCGAGGAGGAACTTGGGCAGGAACACTTTTGCCCTCCGGCGGGGGGGGGGGGGGGGGGGGGGGGGGGGGGGGGGGGGGGGGGGGGGGGGGGGGGGGGGGGGGGGGGGGGGGGGGGGGGGGGGGGGGGGGGGGGGGGGGGGGGGGGGGGGGGGGGGGGGGGGGGGGGGGGGGGGGGGGGGGGGGGGGGGGGGGGGGGGGGGGGGGGGGGGGGGGGGGGGGGGGGGGGGGGGGGGGGGGGGGGGGGGGGGGGGGGGGGGGGGGGGGGGGGGGGGGGGGGGGGGGGGGGGGGGGGGGGGGGGGGGGGGGGGGGGGGGGGGGGGGGGGGGGGGGGGGGGGGGGGGGGGGGGGGGGGGGGGGGGGGGGGGGGGGGGGGGGGGGGGGGGGGGGGGGGGGGGGGGGGGGGGGGGGGGGGGGGGGGGGGGGGGGGGGGGGGGGGGGGGGGGGGGGGGGGGGGGGGGGGGGGGGGGGGGGGGGGGGGGGGGGGGGGGGGGGGGGGGGGGGGGGGGGGGGGGGGGGGGGGGGGGGGGGGGGGGGGGGGGGGGGGGGGGGGGGGGGGGGGGGGGGGGGGGGGGGGGGGGGGGGGGGGGGGGGGGGGGGGGGGGGGGGGGGGGGGGGGGGGGGGGGGGGGGGGGGGGGGGGGGGGGGGGGGGGGGGGGGGGGGGGGGGGGGGGGGGGGGGGGGGGGGGGGGGGGGGGGGGGGGGGGGGGGGGGGGGGGGGGGGGGGGGGGGGGGGGGGGGGGGGGGGGGGGGGGGGGGGGGGGGGGGGGGGGGGGGGGGGGGGGGGGGGGGGGGGGGGGGGGGGGGGGGGGGGGGGGGGGGGGGGGGGGGGGGGGGGGGGGGGGGGGGGGGGGGGGGGGGGGGGGGGGGGGGGGGGGGGGGGGGGGGGGGGGGGGGGGGGGGGGGGGGGGGGGGGGGGGGGGGGGGGGGGGGGGGGGGGGGGGGGGGGGGGGGGGGGGGGGGGGGGGGGGGGGGGGGGGGGGGGGGGGGGGGGGGGGGGGGGGGGGGGGGGGGGGGGGGGGGGGGGGGGGGGGGGGGGGGGGGGGGGGGGGGGGGGGGGGGGGGGGGGGGGGGGGGGGGGGGGGGGGGGGGGGGGGGGGGGGGGGGGGGGGGGGGGGGGGGGGGGGGGGGGGGGGGGGGGGGGGGGGGGGGGGGGGGGGGGGGGGGGGGGGGGGGGGGGGGGGGGGGGGGGGGGGGGGGGGGGGGGGGGGGGGGGGGGGGGGGGGGGGGGGGGGGGGGGGGGGGGGGGGGGGGGGGGGGGGGGGGGGGGGGGGGGGGGGGGGGGGGGGGGGGGGGGGGGGGGGGGGGGGGGGGGGGGGGGGGGGGGGGGGGGGGGGGGGGGGGGGGGGGGGGGGGGGGGGGGGGGGGGGGGGGGGGGGGGGGGGGGGGGGGGGGGGGGGGGGGGGGGGGGGGGGGGGGGGGGGGGGGGGGGGGGGGGGGGGGGGGGGGGGGGGGGGGGGGGGGGGGGGGGGGGGGGGGGGGGGGGGGGGGGGGGGGGGGGGGGGGGGGGGGGGGGGGGGGGGGGGGGGGGGGGGGGGGGGGGGGGGGGGGGGGGGGGGGGGGGGGGGGGGGGGGGGGGGGGGGGGGGGGGGGGGGGGGGGGGGGGGGGGGGGGGGGGGGGGGGGGGGGGGGGGGGGGGGGGGGGGGGGGGGGGGGGGGGGGGGGGGGGGGGGGGGGGGGGGGGGGGGGGGGGGGGGGGGGGGGGGGGGGGGGGGGGGGGGGGGGGGGGGGGGGGGGGGGGGGGGGGGGGGGGGGGGGGGGGGGGGGGGGGGGGGGGGGGGGGGGGGGGGGGGGGGGGGGGGGGGGGGGGGGGGGGGGGGGGGGGGGGGGGGGGGGGGGGGGGGGGGGGGGGGGGGGGGGGGGGGGGGGGGGGGGGGGGGGGGGGGGGGGGGGGGGGGGGGGGACCGTTTTGTCCTGTCCTTTGCCTCAAAAGGATTGGCCTACATTTATGCACTTTTGTTACTACTATCATTACTTGCTCGTTACAAAATATCTTGCCATCAAACTACTCTGTTACTTACAAATTCAGCGCTTGCACACATTACCTTGCTGAAAACCACTTGTCATTTCCTTCTGCCCCTCGTTGGGTTCGACGGTCTTACTTATCGAAAAGAGCTACAATTGATCCCCTATAATTGTGGGTCATCAATAGCCCACCACGTGTGAGGGAGTCCTGGACTAAGGGGTCCTCGGGCGTCCGGCCTGTTAGCCATGGGCCGGACTGATGGGCTGTGAAGATACAAAGACCGAAGACTGCACCCGTGTCCGGATAGGGCTCACCTAAGCGTGGAAGGCAAGCTTGGCAACCAAATATGTAGATTCCTTTCTTTGTAACCGACCTGGTGTAACCCTAGATCTCTCCGGTGTCTATATAAACCGGAGAGCTTAGTCCGGAGGGGATATATATTCATTACCATAGTCATACAGGCTAAACTTCTATGGTTTTAGCCATTACGATCTCGTGGTAGATCAACTCTTGTAATACTCATATTCATCAAGATCAATCAAGCAGGAAGTAGGGTATTACCTCCATAGAGAGGGCCCGAACCTGGGTAAACATCGTGTCCCCTGTCTCCTGTTACCATCGACCTTAGACGCACAGTTCGGGACTCCCTACCCGAGATCCGCCGGTTTTGACACCGACATTGGTGCTTTCATTGAGAGTTCCACTGTGTTGTCCCTTAAAAGGTTTGATGGCCCCTTCAATTGTCAACAACGATGCCGGTCAAGGAGAGACCTTTCTCCCCGGACAGATCTTCGTATTCGGCGGCTTCGCACTGCGGGCCAACTCGCTTGCCCATCTGGAGCAGATCGATAGCTACGCCCCTGGCCACCAGGTCAGATTCGAAAGCTTGAATTACGTTGCGGACATCCGTGGAGGCTTGATCTTCGCCGGATTCGAGACCGCGGCGACCGCTCCTTGTCACCCCGATGGACATGACTTAAATCGGTCATCGGACCACATCCAGGAGATAGTTCCTGTAACTGCTCTGGCCTTAGATTCGGAGCAGGTCGCGCCAGCCAAGGACGGGAAGCTCAACCCTGCCACGGAGGCCACAGACTCCGCGGCGTTAGAGCCGTACACAGATTCAACCTCATGCAATATCTGCTTCACCGGAACTCAGGACTTGTTTCCGGGGGGGGGGGGGGGGGGGGGGGGGGGGCTGTAAGTTCTGAACCACGTGCATCCGCGAACGCCGAGCTTGATCAGTTATTGATCTTCAAATTCAGTGCCGCAGACATCTTCCAACACTCGCCTTTTGGCGATGTGCTAAACTCATTAAGAAAATTGTCCTTGGCGGAGGACTCACAGCCGAATTATGTCCGGTTCGAGCTGGAGGCTGATGATGGAGAATTTCGCTTCCCACCCACCACCCACTTCACGGCCACTGTCGAGGACTTAACCGACATGCTTGATTACGGCTCCAAAGACATCGACGGTATGGACGACGATGCCGATGGGGAGCAAGGCCAAAGTCCGCCATTCACTGGACGTTGGACGGCCACTTCTTCGTACGATGTGTACATGGTGGATACACCTAAAGAAGCTAATGATGACGACAAAGAAGATCCAGTTGAGGATAAACCTCCTGAGACACAGCCCAAACGCCGGCGTCCTCGGCGCCGCTCTAAGTCACGTCGTTCAAAAGACATCAATACTGGCACCAGGGAAAATAATACTCCGGACAAAGCCGAAGATAATGAAGACCCCATTGAGATAACCTCTGAACAGGAGGAAAGGGAAAATGGGCAAGTTAGCCCTGATGAACAGGCCATACATGACGATTCGGAGGACGATAATTATTTCCGCTCTCCGAAGATGAGGTAAGCCTCGGCGACGAGGATTTCATCATGCCTGAGGAACCTCTCGAGCAGGAGCGCTTCAAGCGCCGGCTAATAGCCACTGCAAGGAGCCTGAAAAAGAAGCAGCAGCAACTTCAAGCTGACCAAGACCTGCTCAACGACAGATGGACCGATGTCCTGGCAGCCGAAGAATACGGCCTCAAGCGCCCAGCCAAGAGCTACCCGAAGCGCAAATTGCTACCTCAGTTCGATGAGGAGGCACCGGAGCCCATACCTCCCTTGCGCAATATGGTCGACCGACCACTACGTGGTCAGGACAGTGCGGTGGACCGACCACCACGCGGTCGGGATAAAGCGGCAACTCAGGCCGAACAGCAGCCCGCCCCACCGCCACGTAAAAACAGAGACAAAACAGACCAGGGCTATACACTTGACCTTCGACAGGACCTGGACAGTAGAGCAGGTCACAACAGATCGATCTACGGATCGCGAGGGCGCGCCTCGACACGCGATGACGGCTATCTATTCGGACGCGACAAACCTAGTCACGCCCGGGCCGAAAACCGTAGATGGACTCCATCGGAGATACGTCGCAATGTGGCCCAATATAGAGGTGCCACGCACCCTCTTTGCTTCACTAACGAAGTGATGGACGCCACGAATTCCCAAAGGGGTTTAAGCCCATAAATATAGAATCGTATGATGGAACAACAGATCCCGCGGTGTGGATCGAGGATTTTCTTCTCCACATCGATATGGCCCACGGAGATGACCTTCATGCCATCAAATACCTCCCACTAAAACTCAAAGGGCCGGCTCGTCACTGGCTAAACAGCCTGCCTGAAAATTCTATAGGCAGCTGGGAGGACCTGGAAGAAGCCTTTCTTAACAACTTCCAAGGTACATATGTCCGACCACCAGACGCTGATGACCTCAGTCACATTGTCCAGCAGCCCGGCGAGTCCGCCAGGAAGCTCTGGACTAGGTTCTTAATTAAAAAGAACCAAATCGTAGACTGTCTGGACGCAGAAGCCTTAGCGGCCTTCAAACACAGCGTCCGGGACGAGTGGCTTGCCCGCCACCTCGGGCAGGAAAAACCAAAATCCATGTCAGCACTTACGACTCTAATGACCCGCTTTTGCACGGGAGAAGATAGCTGGCTCACTCGTAGAAGCAATAGCGCCAGCGATCCGGGCACTTCCGAAGTCCGGGACGGCAATGGGAAGCCATGACACAATAAAAACAAACGTCGCAATTGTAATGAGGGAACACATGACACAGCGGTCAACGGGGGGGGGGGGGGGGGGGGGGGGGGGGGGGGGGGGGGGGGGGGGGGGGGGGGGGGGGGGGGGGGGGGGGGGGGGGGGGGGGGGGGGGGGGGGGGGGGGGGGGGGTTCACGGCCACCCCAATAAACCAGCTAATCATACCAACAGAAGCTGTTGGGTCTTCAAACAGGCCGGCAAGTTAAATGCCGAACACAAGGGGAAGAGGCCGCCTGGCGATAGCGACGACGAAGAGACTCACCAACCGAACAACGGGGGTCAGAAGCAGTTTCCCCCCAAAGTAAAAACAGTAAACACGGTATACGTGACACACACCCCTAGAGGTGAGCGCACGGAACACTCCCTCCGTACAGGAGATGATACTACGGCTACCTCAGCCGAACTACACAGCGGCCTTATCACGCCGCATACCTCATCGGCTGTTAAGCCTCCAGTCTCCATTCAACGTGACCGATTAATGTCCATATTGGACTAGCAATTCGGCTTCTGCCGTTCGCCTAATATGCCTTCGAATTGGGTACCGCACATACATAATTATGCACTTAAAATACCCTGGGCATCGGCGGAAGCACAATACGGGTGGGCCTGCAAGTATTACCATAGCCCCCCTATTTTTCTAATTGCCTTTTACTTTTTATCATCCTCTCCACAGGTAGCTCAAGGGCCGGTCACCTCATGGACTCTATCAGAGTTCGGGTTCGTACAATCATCCAAGGGTTATTCCTGTCAAGGAGTCCCTTAACCGAGGACAGGCGGCGCAGACGTGCGACAGTAGGTCCAAAATAAGTTTTTGTAGACCACGCTCTCTATTTCGAGCCTGTAAAATGCCTTTTTCCTCAGCCTTCGACCCTTGGCATGTCAAATAGCCAGGGTTGCAGCTTCGTTATCTATGTAATAATAATCGGCATATCACTCAGCTCCCAGTAAAGGTAACCAGTGTCCAGTATTCACTTTTTCCTAAACGACCTGAATTTTTGCTCATGTGGTTGTTTTACACATACACCTCAGCATAACTTGCCAGGGGCTCGGTATGGGAACAAATGAGTTGCCGACAAGTCTGAACAACTTTATAGCGTACTTCGGCGTCGCGAGTTTGGCCTTATATGCATCAGCTCCGAATCATGTCTTGGGTCAATAGTTGGGTTGCCCGCCTCCTGTGCTTGCTACCCAACGTTCCGCTCTATCGGCTAGGGTAGTAAAGGGAGAACTACTGTGATTGTGCTTCTGGTTCATCTGGTCAAGCACCTCAGTAGAGAAAGCCGAAGACTGACTGGCATGATGCGGCGAGAGCTGGTCAACCACTCGACGACTTATCAGAATCTTTAGCGATTCTCTCCGTGTCATACGAAGGATCTTTTTCAGATCAAATATGTAACGCATCGTATTAAAATAAGCCGCGTACATACCAGGGGCTATATCATAGACCCACCATAAAACTCCTATGGCTAAGTGAAAGTGTTAACGCCCTATAGTCTGATTGCCTGGTTCGCCGCATTGACACCTCCTTCATGGACCAAGACGTTGGGTCAAGAGTGATCAAATGCTTTTTTGAACACCCCCGTATTTCCTACGAGGGGGCTGAAGCCAATGACTGAAAACTTCCAGATTACATAAAAACGGCCGCACAGGAGGAACAATAGCTTTCGGGCAAAACATAAAAATAGATTGATTATAAAATTGTCTTTTACAATTCCCATACACCTCACTCGAATATTATGTCTTTTGAACATTGACCCTCTATCAAGCGGGCAGCCTCTAAGACATCCTCGAAATAATGCTCTGGCGCATGCTGGTCCTTGCCCTTGGGTGGACTCTTAGCTGCAACATCGATGGCCTTCATTTTTCCCCAGTATGTCTTGACACGGGCAAAGGCCATCCGTGCACCTTCAATGCACGCTGACCGCTTAACAGCATCAATACGTGGCACTGCCTCAGCAAGCCGCCGCACCAAACCAAAATAACTATTTGGAATTGGCTCATTCGGCCACAGCCGGACTACAACATTCTTCATGGCAGCGCCGGATATCCTGTGAAGCTCGGCCCATTGGGACATCTGCTCGTTCAGTAGCAGCGGACGCTTTGATGCAACGAACTGTGACCAGAAAAGCTTCTTCGTTGTGTACCCTTCTTGCGCTTGATAAAACTGCGCCGCATCAAAAGAACTCTTCGGCAAGTCCAAAAACGCGCCTGGAGAACTCCACACTTGATTCAGAAGGGCATAATTCGGATCGCCGAACTTAGTCTGTAATAAAAAGGGCTTACCGGCCACAATCTCCCCAGCTTGCCGTATCTCCTCCCGGGCCGCCCTAGATTCAGACCGCGCTTCTTTCGCCTCTTGTAAGGCCTTGTCAAGTTCAGCTGTCTTGGCTTTATTTTCCTTCTCGAGGAATTCACAACGGCCAATAGCATTTTTCAGTTCGAGCGCCATCATGGATATTTTCTCCTCGTCTTGGCGCCGAGCAGCCTGTTCGGCCTTTAACTCGGCCGATGCCTTTTCGGCAGCCGCATTACTAAACCGGACCTGCTCCTTGGCCCGGGCTAGTTCCGCCCGAAGAACCTCAACTGCAGCAGCACCATCTGCAGTCATGCATATCCAGTATACAATTTGCAGCGTCACGCTCATATTATAAACACATATGTGTAAAGACTGCACCAAATACATACCTTGTGACTCGTCAAGACGCCTGTTGATCAATGCAATGTCATCCCCTGCCACATCAAGCTTCCGCTGCAGCTCGGCTACTTCTGTAGTCCGGACAGTCGTCAGGGGGGGAACAACATGTGTTCCAATTACATCAGATTACTACCTGAGCATATCTTTTTGATCCTCCGATCACCTCCCTTGGGAAGGTAATCCGAGTCTCAGGGGCTACTATCTATACACAGGAGCATTTTGTGAATCAAGTACAGTCAGAAATATTATATCACAAACCTCGAAGCCTCCTAGCAGGCTCGTGAAGGCTTCATTCAATCCGCTCTTCGCGGACAGAACCCTCTCGACCACCGTACTCATCAGGGTACGGTGTTCATCTGAGACGGACGCTTGTCGCAGCATGTTCATCAACATGTCCGGCGCTCCCGGATCTTCGGAAGCCGCCGCAGGAGTACGGCCTTCCTTTGAAGGAATCCGTTTACTCGTCTCCAGAATTATCTCCGGCTATAAACCGGATAGTCCGGGGCCTTCATTGTTGGCCCCCAAACCCTAGGCGACCGAGGGACCACCTTCGGGTAATATCTTCTTCGCCCCCCGCACTGCTTGTCGGTCAGGAGAAACCCTCCGCGACGACACCTCGAAGTTGTCCGCCCTATTGGGCGAGGAGGCCGGGGAAGGCGTATCTCTCTCCATCATCTCTGGGAGAAGATAATAATTTCAGTGGTGTCTGGCCATTGTTTTCGTTTCCCGAAAAATAATTTCCACATTCCTTCATGCGTAGTGCCGAAGAAGTGCTGAAGAGTCTGTGGCCCTTCTGGATTAAACTCCCACATGCGAAGAGGCCGTCGCTGGCACGGCAGGGTCCGGCGGACTAGCATTACCTGAATAACGTTGACAAGATCGATGTCCTTCTCAATGAGGCTTCGGATGCGACTCTATAGAGTCCGCACTTCATCAACTGATCCCCAGTCCAACCCCTTATTAATCCATGATGCAAGCTGAATTGGGGGGCTGGATCGAAACGCAGGCACAGCTGCCCACTTGGAACCACAGGGCTCGGTGATGTAGAACCACTCCTGCTGCCATAAGTCGGAAGATTTTGTGAAGGATCCTTTTAGCCAAACAGCGCTAGTAAGCTTGCTCACTGTGGCACCACCGCACTTTGCCTGCTTCCCCTCTATCACTTGCGGCTTCACATTGAAGGTCTTGAGCCACAAGCCAAAGTGCAGAGGAGTTCGAAGGAAGGCCTCGCACGTGACGATAAACGCCGAGATGAGAAGAACAGAGTTCGGGGCGAGATCGTGAAAATCTAGTCCATAATAGAACATGAGCCCCCGGATGAAGGGATTAAGGGCAAACCCTAACCCTTCGAGGAAGTGGGAAACGGACATGACCCTCTCGCCGGATCTGGGGGTAGGGATAACCTGCCCTTCCGTGGGAAGCCAATGGAGGATTTCTGTGGTCAGATATCTTGCCGCCCGAAGCTTCGCAATATCCTCCTCTGTGACAGAAGAAGCCACCCACCAGCCTTGATGGCTGGATCTGGACATGACTGAGGCTTGTGGTGATTGAAACCTGGGTGTTGGAACTCGAGGTAGCAAGGGCTGAGGAAGAAGCAAGCGTGGAGAAGAAAGGCGGGTCTGTACCCCTTTATAAAGGCTGTGAATATCGAACGCCTCCTCCTGGGCCTTGAAACTTGCCTATTCCCAAGGAGTTGTACCCAAAAGATGGTTGGGTTACCCACATTAATAAAGAATCCCTTGATGAGGGGACACGATCTCTGCTTGGATAAGATGTGCCAATAACACCCGCGTCTCGGAACGTGGAGAGGCAGGTGAAAAAACGGTTTGAAATAATGACCGGGCTGACATGATGTCATGTTGTAAAAAGTTGCCAGAGGATTGGACTTATAAATTATTATGCCCTCTATGGAAGTATATGCTACTCGTGTTGCAGAGCCGAACTCATTCGTCCAAAGGCTATCTTGGAGTTCGGAAGGAGGAACCCGCCTTGCAATGCCGAAGACAGATCTACGCGCCGGATACCTTGTCATTGAAGCCAGGTTCAGGGGCTACTGAGGGAGTCCTGGACTAAGGGGTCCTCGGGCATCCGGCCTATTAGCCATGGGCCGGACTGATGGGCTGTGAAGATACGAAGACCGAAGACTGCACCCGTGTCCGGATAGGGCTCACCTTAGAGTGGAAGGCAAGCTTGGCGACCAAATATGTAGATTCCTTTCTTTGTAACCGACCTGGTGTAACCCTAGATCTCTTCGGTGTCTATATAAACCGGAGAGCTTAGTCCGAAGGGGATATATATTCATTACCATAGTCATACAGGCTAGGCTTCTATGGTTTTAGCCATTACGATCTCGTGGTAGATCAACTCTTGTAATACTCATATTCGGGGGGGGGGGGGGGGGGGGGGGGGGGGGGGGGGGGGGGGGGGGGGGGGGGGGGACCTGGGTAAACATCGTGTCCCCTGTCTCCTGTTACCATCGACCTTAGACGCACAGTTCGGGACCCTCTACCCGAGATCCGCCGGTTTTGGCACCGACAGCGTGGCCACCCTGCCGAGCCAACCTCGGAGGGGACCTCTCCGCCCACTGAGTTAGCGGATAGCTGGTACACGTTGCGCTCCGTGCCTCCCCTGGTCCCTGAAGAGCCCGGGGAGGTGCTGTCTCGAAGGATCCCTCACCGTCCGAACACAGGGGAGGGCGGCGAAAAGATCATGGCCGAGGCCGATGCCTCGGTCACCAAAGACCAGGAGGATGCGTCCCTCCTGGTGAACACGGGAGGGGAGTTCGGACTGTCCGAGCCCTCCCAACCAGCCGCACTGGAGCCCCCGAGGCCCTCGGAGGTGCCGATCCCACCTTCCGCCGAAGGGGGAGCCGGGACCCCACCGCCTGCACCGAACACCAACAACCGGGTGGCGGCAGGCTGGCAGGATGCAATGGAGTTGGTGAACAGCTCCGTCATCATCGCCGAACACCGCGCCCTTATGGGTGCGGTTCTACAAGGTGTTTGGTCCGTCAACACCGAACTGAACAATGTTGTCCAAGGCCTTTTAACAGGCTCCGAGGTGAGTCAAGTAATGCTCTTTCCCCGCATAACGGATTTAGCCTTTAGCTAGAGTTTGAGCAGGCCTTGTGCATAGCAGCCCCCGAGACTCTGTGAGGATTGCAAAAACCTTACAGGGGATCAAATATCCGTAGGGCAGTAGTTGAGGCATCATGATTGATTTGATATTGCAGGCATCGTCCTTGGCGGTGGCTGCTAATGCCGCCGCACTGGGGAGGAGATGGATCAGAAGCTTAAACGCTCTGATGCAGAGCTTGACCTTGTCAACAAGCGTCTTGATGAGGCGCAAGGTAAGCCCCTATCGAAATGCATAGTCAATATCGCCGGGCAGTTATGTTCCGGATTGTATGCTTATTCCACACTGTTTGCTCACTACAGCTACCGCTGCGGAGGTCGAGGGCCTCAAGGCCGCGCTGAAGAAGGCTGAGGCCGATGCGGCCGAAAAGAAGGCAGATGCCAAAAAGGTGGTGGCCGAACTCGAGACGATGAAGACCGTTGGCGAGAAGCACGAGGGTCGAGTGGCCGAAGTGCAACAGGAGTTTGAGGATGCCGTCACGAAATGTGAGGACCTTGAATAGAAACAGAAAGAGCAGTCCTCCGAGCTATCCAAGGTGGAAAAAGAGCTCCGGGAGACCAGAACAGAAGTGCGGAAGCCCGAGAGGAGCTCCGCCAAGTGAGGCAGATTGTAGATGGTAAGCCATACTTACTGCAGAGTGTATTTGGCGACAACAGGTTCGCATTGCTGACACGGGTCTGGCACTCCGCAGGCATTTTCGCCGAGCTTCCAAGGAGTGGGGCGGATACGACGGAGCACTATGCCACGCGGGAGGGGGATACCGATCAGCGGCTTTTCTGGGCACAGTTCTGATACGTCTCCAACGTATCTATAATTTTGATTGTTCCATGCTATTATATTATCCATCCAGCATGTTTTATATGCATTTATATGCTATTTTATATGATTTTTGGGACTAACCTATTAACCTAGAGACCAGTGCCAGTTTCTGTTTTTTCCTTGTTTTTGAGTTTTACAGAAAAGGAAAACCAAACGGAGTCCAATTGACCTGAAAATTGACGGAGATTATTTTTGGACCAGAAGAAGCCCACTGAGCATCAGAGATGGGCCAGAAGAGTCCCGAGGCACCCACGAGGGTGGGGGCACGCCCTACCCCCCTCGGCGTGCCCCCTACCTCGTAGCCGCCTCGGAGACCCCCCTGACTTGTTCCCGGCGCCAAAACCTCTTATATATACAGAAACCCCCAAAACATAACCTAGATCGGGAGTTCCGCCGCCGCAAGCCTCTGTAGCCACCGAAAACCAATCTAGACCCGTTTTGGCACCCTGCCGGAGGGGGGAATCCCTCTCCGGTGGCCATCTTCATCATCCCGACGCTCTCCATGACGAGGAGGGAGTAGTTCACCCTCGGGGCTGAGGGTATGTACCAGTAGCTATGTGTTTGATCTATCTCTCTTGTGTTCTTGATGTGGCACGATTTTGATGTATCGTGAGCTTTGCTATTATAGTTGGATCTTATGATGTTTCTCCCCGGGGGGGGGGGGGGGGGGGGGGGGGGGGGGGGGGGGGGGGGGGGGGGGGGGGGGGGGGGGGGGGGGGGGGGGGGGGGGGGGGGGGGGGGGGGGGGGGGGGGGGGGGGGGGGGGGGGGGGGGGGGGGGGGGGGGGGGGGGGGGGGGGGGGGGGGGGGGGGGGGGGGGGGGGGGGGGGGGGGGGGGGGGGGGGGGGGGGGGGGGGGGGGGGGGGGGGGGGGGGGGGGGGGGGGGGGGGGGGGGGGGGGGGGGGGGGGGGGGGGGGGGGGGGGGGGGGGGGGGGGGGGGGGGGGGGGGGGGGGGGGGGGGGGGGGGGGGGGGGGGGGGGGGGGGGGGGGGGGGGGGGGGGGGGGGGGGGGGGGGGGGGGGGGGGGGGGGGGGGGGGGGGGGGGGGGGGGGGGGGGGGGGGGGGGGGGGGGGGGGGGGGGGGGGGGGGGGGGGGGGGGGGGGGGGGGGGGGGGGGGGGGGGGGGGGGGGGGGGGGGGGGGGGGGGGGGGGGGGGGGGGGGGGGGGGGGGGGGGGGGGGGGGGGGGGGGGGGGGGGGGGGGGGGGGGGGGGGGGGGGGGGGGGGGGGGGGGGGGGGGGGGGGGGGGGGGGGGGGGGGGGGGGGGGGGGGGGGGGGGGGGGGGGGGGGGGGGGGGGGGGGGGGGGGGGGGGGGGGGGGGGGGGGGGGGGGGGGGGGGGGGGGGGGGGGGGGGGGGGGGGGGGGGGGGGGGGGGGGGGGGGGGGGGGGGGGGGGGGGGGGGGGGGGGGGGGGGGGGGGGGGGGGGGGGGGGGGGGGGGGGGGGGGGGGGGGGGGGGGGGGGGGGGGGGGGGGGGGGGGGGGGGGGGGGGGGGGGGGGGGGGGGGGGGGGGGGGGGGGGGGGGGGGGGGGGGGGGGGGGGGGGGGGGGGGGGGGGGGGGGGGGGGGGGGGGGGGGGGGGGGGGGGGGGGGGGGGGGGGGGGGGGGGGGGGGGGGGGGGGGGGGGGGGGGGGGGGGGGGGGGGGGGGGGGGGGGGGGGGGGGGGGGGGGGGGGGGGGGGGGGGGGGGGGGGGGGGGGGGGGGGGGAACGGAAAGAATAGCTCCGTGTTATTTTACTACTGACTCTTGAATAGATCGATCAGAAACGATAACTTTGAGGTGGTTTCGTACCCTACCATAATCTCTTCGTTTGTTCTCCTCTATTAGTAACTTTGGAGTGACTCTTTGTTGCATGTTGAGGGATAGTTATATGATCCAATTATGTTATTATTGTTGAGAGAACTTGCACTAGTGAAAGTATGAACCTTAGGCCTTGTTTCGACGCATTGCAATATTGTTTGTGCTCACTTTTATCATTAGTTACCTTGCTGTTTTTATATTTTCAGATTACAAAAACCTATATCTACCATCCATATTGCACTTGTATCACCATCTCTTCGCCGAACTAGTGCACCTATACAATTTACCATTGTATTGGGTGTGTTGGGGATACAAGAGACTCTTTGTTATTTGGTTGCAGGGTTGTTTGAGAGAGACCATCTTCATCCTACGCCTCCCACGGATTGATAAACCTTAGGTCATCCACTTGAGGGAAATTTGCTACTGTCCTACAAACCTCTGCACTTGGAGGCCCAACAACGTCTACAAGAAGAAGGTCGCGTAGTAGACATCAAGCTCTTTTCTTGCGCCGTTGCCGGGGAGGTGAGTGCTTGAAGGTATATCTTTAGATCTTGCAATCGAATCTTTTTGTTTCTTGTTTTATCACTAGTTTAGTTTATAAAAGAAAACTACAAAAAATGGAATTGAGGGTGCCTCATATGCCTCATCTTTTTAATATCTTTCATGAAAATAAGGATTCCGATAATTGTGCCAAAATGTTAGAAGAAGAATGCATTAAAATGTTTGGCTCTAAATCTTTGAATGATGAGCATGATTGTAATGTTGTTAGTATGAACTCTTTGAATATCCATAGTACTAATGATGATTGCACTAGTCATGATGAAAATGTCTCTTATAAGCATGTCAACTTTTGTGGAGTGCATAGAGTTTGCAAGTACACACCAAATAGGGAAGATAGATTTTGCAAGAGGCATAAGTATTTAGAAACTAAATGGTTGCAAGAAAGGCTAGATGTTTGTGCTGAAAATTTAAAATTTCTTTGCCATCCTTGTGAACTTTGCAATGAACGTGATCATTTAAATCTCCAATGCAAATTGTTTCATGATCGAATCATGTCCAAAAATTGTGATGACTTGATTTCCCTTGCACATCATAATGAACCTAGTTTGCTTTTGGGTTATGAAGAAATGAAACATATAACTAAGGATATGCCAGAATTTGTCCTTGATAAAGTTCTTGATTTTGATCTAGAAGAAATTTTTATGTATTGTGTGGTGAATTGCATTGAAAAATCCTTATATTGCCAATTACATAAAGACAAGAAAACAAATAGAAGATGAAGAGAATACTAATGAAAGGGAAGAGACTTCCCAATATCCTCCTATTATTTCTTATGATGAATCAGGTAACGAGGAGGAGCTTTCTATTCAACCAATCTCATTAATAAGGAGCTCAAAAAAGAGGATTAAACCCACACATGATGTGAAGAAGAAAAAGAAAAGACGGAGAAACAAAGGTAAAAAGGTATCCCTCCCAAATGATGTTGCTCCTATTACTCAGTGTGATGATGATAATTGCTATACTATTGGTGCTATCCATACTGTTAATGATGAGAGTGATTATGCTTATGATATGAAAAGGCCCAAGCTTGGGGATGCCATGTTTGATGAGAATGATATGTTTGAGAATTTATTTGCTGCAATTAATGTTTGTCCCAAGCTTGGGGATGCTATGATTTATGAAGATGATATTTTTAACCTCCCAAGTTTTGATATGCAAATTTATTATGATGATAGCATGCCTCCTATTTATGATAATTATATTGATGAAAGTGGGTTTGGAAGAGTGTCAACTTTAGGAAGTAATGATCCCACTATTTTGGAAGGTGTTGAATCTTATTGTGACAATTATGAAAGTTGATTTGGAGAGGTCGTGACTTTATTTAGTAATGATTCCACTATCTTGGAAGAGGTTTCAATTGATTATGATGAGAACAAAGTTGCTACTTATGATGATTATTGTGATGACACTTATGCTATAAAAAGTAGTGATGATTATATTTATAAAACTTGTCATGATTATGATTACCCTTTTTCTGAAAATTACTCTTTTAATGTGGAAACAATTTATAGTATTCAAGTTTCTTACGATACTCCCACTATTCCGAATGAGAAGAATTTTGCTTATGTGGAGAGTAATAAAAATTATATGCTTGTAGATCATGAAAAGAATGCTTTATGTGATGGTTATATTGTTTAATCCATTCATGATGCTACTGAAAATTATTATGAGGGAGGAATATATGCTTGTAGGAATTGCAATAATATCAAGTTTCCTCTCTATGTGTTGAAAATCTTGAAGTTAGGCTTGTTTTGCCTTCCTATGCTAGTTGATTATTGTTCCCATAAGTTGTTTGCTCACAAAATCCCTATGCATAGGAAGTGGGTTAGACTTGAACGTCTAGTCATATTCTTCATGATGCTCCCTTTATGTTTCAATTCTTATCTTTTATGTGAGCATCATTGAAATCATCATGCCTAGCTAGGGGCGTTAAACGTTAGCGCTTGTTGGGAGGCAACCCAATTTTATTTTTGTTCTTTGTTTTTGCTCCTGTTTAGTAATAAATAATTCATCTAGCATCTGGTTATATGTGGTTTTATGTTTTAATTAGTGTTTTTGCCAAGTAGAACCTTTGGGAAGACTTGGGTGAAGTCTATGCGATCTTGCTGTAAAAAAACAGAAACTTTTGCGCTCACGAGATTAGCTGCCATTTTTTACAGAAGAGTGCTTTTGAGTTGATTATTTTTGAAGATGATTAATAGACAAATTACTCATGTACACCGATTTATTTCAGAATTTTTGGAGTTAAATAAGTATTTGAATGATACAGATTACTACAGACTGTTCTGTTTTTGACAGATTCTGTTTTCATTGTGTTGTTTGCTTATTTTGATGAATCTATGAGTAGTATCGGAGGGTATGAACCATAGAGAAGTTGGAATACAGTAGATATTACACCAATATGAATTTATAATGAGTTCACAACAGTACATAAGTGGTGATTTATTTTCTTATACTAACGGACTTTACGAGTTTTCTGTTAAGTTTTGTGTTGTGAAGTTTTCAAGTTTTGGGTAAAGATTCGATGGACTATGGAATAAGGAGTGGCAAGAGCCTAATCTTGGGGATGCCCAAGGCACCCCAAGGTAATATTCAAGTACAACCAAGAGCCTAAGCTTGGGGATGCCCTGGATGGCATCCCCTCTTTCTTCTTCGTTCATCGGTAACTTTACTTGGAGCTATATTTTTATTCACCACATGATATGTGTTTTGCTTGGAGCGTCATTTTATTTTATTTTATTTTGCTTGCTGTTTGAATAAAATACCAAGATCTGAAATTCTTAAATGTTAGAGAGTCTTCACATAGTTACATAATTATTCTACTACTCATTGATCTTCACCTATATCTTTCGGAGTAGTTTGTCGGTTGCTCTAGTGCTTCACTTATATCTTTTTAGAGCACGGCGGTGGTTTTATTTTGAAGAAATAGATGAACTCTCATGCTTCACTTATATTATTTTGAGAGTCTTTAGAAAAGCATGGTAATTTTCTTTGGTTATGAATTTAGTCCTAATATGATGGGCATCCAAGAGGGATATAATAAAAACTTTCATATAAAGTGCATTGAATACTATGAGAAGTTTGATACTTGATGATTGTTTTGAGATATGAAGATGGTGATATTAGAGTCATGCTAGTAGGGTAATTGTGAATTTGAGAAATACTTGTGTTGAGGTTTGCAAGTCCCGTAGCATGCACGTATGGTAACCGTTGTGTAACAAATTTGAAGCATGAGGTATTTCTTTGATTGTCATCCTTTGTGTGGAGGTCGGGATCGCGCGATGGTTAACTCCTACCAACCCTTCCCCTATGATCATGCGTGTAGTGCTTTGTTTTGATGACTTGTAGATTTTTTCAATAAGTATGTGAGTTCTTTATGACTAATGTTGAGTCCATGGATTATACGCACTCTCACCTTTCCATCATTGCTAGCCTCTTCGGTATCGTGCATTGCCCTTTCTCACCTTGAGAGTTGGTGCAAACTTCGCCGGTGCATCCAAACCCCGTGATATGATACGCTCTATCACACATAAACCTCCTTATATCTTCCTCAAAACAGCCACCATACCTACCTATTATGGCATTTCCATAGCCATTCCGAGATATATTGCCATGCAACTTTCCACCGTTCTGTTTATTATGACACACTTCATCATTGTCGTATTGCCTTGCATGATCATGTAGTTGACATCGTATATGTGGCAAGGCCACCATGCATATTTTCATACATGTCACTCTTGTTTCATTGCCCATCCCGGTACACCGCCGGAGGCATTCATATAGAGTCATACTTTGTTCTAGTATCGAGTTGTAATCTTTGAGTTGTAAATAAATAGAAGTGTGATGATCATCATTAATAGAGCATTGTCCCAAAAAAAAGAAAAAAAAGGAAAGGCCAAAAAAGGGAAAAAAAGAAAGGCCAAACAAAAAATATAAAAATAAAATAAAAGGGACAATGCTACTATCCTTTTTCCACACTTGTGCTTCAAAGTAGCACCATGATCTTCATGATAGAGAGTCTCTTATATTGTCACTTTCATATACTAGTGGGAATTTTTCATTATAGAACTTGGCTTGTATATTCCAACGATGGGCTTCCTCAAATGCCCTAGGTCTTCGTGAGCAAGCAAGTTGGATGCACACCCACTTAGTTTCTTTTGTTGAGCTTTCATACATTTATAGCTCTAGTGCATCCGTTGCATGGCAATCCCTACTCCTCGCATTGACATCAATTGATGGGCATCTCCATAGCCCGTTGATTAGCCGAGTCAATGTGAGACTTTCTCCTTTTTTGTCTTCTCCACACAACCCCCGTCATTATATTCTATTCCACCCATAGTGCTATGTCCATGGCTCACGCTCATGTATTGCGTGAAAGTTGAAAAAGTTTGAAAATACTAAAGTATGAAACAATTGCTTGGCTGAAACCGGGGTTGTGCATGATTTGAGTATTTTGTGTGATGAAGATGAAGCATGGCCAAACTATATGATTTTGTAGGGATGATCTTTCTTTGGCAATGTTATTTTGAGAAGACATAATTGCTTGGTTAGTATGCTTGAAGTATTATTATTTTTATGTCAATATTAACCTTTTGTCTTGAATCTTATGGATCTGAATATTCATGCCAGAATAAAGAAAATTACATTGATAAATATGTTAGGTAGCATTCCACATCAAAAATTCTGTTTTTATCATTTACCTACTCGAGGACGAGCATGAATTAAGCTTGGGGATGCTGATACGTCTCCAACGTATCTATAATTTTTTATTGTTCCATGCTATTATATTATCCATCCAGGATGTTTTATATGCATTTATATGCTATTTTATATGATTTTTGGGACTAACCTATTAACCTAGAGCCCAGTGCCAGTTTCTGTTTTTTTCCTTGTTTTTGAGTTTTACAGAAAAGGAAAACCAAACGGAGTCCAATTGACCTGAAAATTGACGGAGATTATTTTTGGACCAGAAGAAGCCCACGGAGCATCGGAGATGGGCCAGAAGAGTCCCGAGGCACCCACGAGGGTGGGGGCGTGCCCTACCCCCCCGGGCGCGCCCCCTACCTCGTGGCCGCCTCGGAGACCCCCTGACTTGTTCCTGGAGCCAAAACCTCTTATATATACAGAAACCCCCAAAACATAACCTAGATCGGGAGTTCTGCCACCGCAAGCCTCTGTAGCCATCGAAAACCAATCTAGACCCGTTCCGGCACCTTGTCGGAGGGGGGAATCCCTCTCCGATGGCCTTCTTCATCATCCCGGCGCTCTCCATGACGAGGAGGGAGTAGTTCACCCTCGGGGCTGAGGGTATGTACCAGTAGCTATGTGTTTGATCTCTCTCTCTCTCTCTCGTGTTCTTGATGTGGCACGATCTTGATGTATCGCGAGCTTTGCTATTATAGTTGGATCTTGTGATGTTTCTCCCCCTCTACTCTCTTGTAATGGATTGAGTTTTCCCTTTGAAGTTATCTTATCGGATTGAGTCTTTAAGGATTTGAGAACACTTGATGTATGTCTTGCATGTGCTTATCTGTGGTGACAATGGGATATTCACGTGATCTACTTGATGTATGTTTTGGTGATCAACTTGCGGGTTCCGTAACATCGTGAACTTATGCATAGGGGTTGGCACACGTTTTCGTCTTGACTCTCCGGTAGAAACTTTGGGGCACTCTTTGAAGTTCTTTGTGTTGGTTGAATAGATGAATCTGAGATTGTGTGATGCATATCGTATAATCATACCCAAGGATATTTGAGGTGACATTGGAGTATCTAGGTGACATTAGGGTTTTGGTTGATTTGTGTCTTAAGGTGTTATTCTAGTACGAACTCTATGATAGATCGAACGAAAAGAATAGCTCCGTGTTATTTTACTACGGACTCTTGAATAGATCGATCAGAAAGGATAACTTTGAAGTGGTTTCGTACCCTACCATAATCTCTTCGTTTGTTCTCCGCTATTAGTAACTTTGGAGTGACTCTTTGTTACATTGCATGTTGAGGGATAGTTATATGATCCATTTATGTTATTATTGTTGAGAGAACTTGCACTAGTGAAAGTATGAACCTTAGGCCTTATTTCGACGCATTGCAATATTGTTTGTGCTAACTTTTATCATTAGTTACCTTGCTGTTTTTATATTTTCAGATTACAAAAACCTATATCTACCATCCATATAATTTACCATTGTATTGGGTGTGTTGGGGACACAAGAGACTCTTTGTTATTTGGTTACAGGGTTGTTTGAGAGAGACCATCTTCATCCTATGCCTCCCACGGATTGATAAACCTTAGGTCATCCACTTGAGGGAAATTTGCTACTGTCCTACAAACCTCTGCACTTGGAGGCCCAACAACGTCTACAAGAAGAAGGTTGCATAGTAGACATCAAGTTCCAGGCGCCCGAGCATCCTCCCCTCTTCAGCAACCAGATGAAGCAGCTAATGGAGCTGCATCCGATGGCCAGGCCGGCCATGAAGGACCTTTGTGTCCGGCTGTGGCCCATAGAGCCAATTCCGAGCAGCTACTTCAGCCTGGTGCAGAGACTTCATGATGTGCCGTCCTGGATTGATGCAGTGAAGCGCTCTGCGTGCCTCGAGGGAGCTAGGATGGCCTTTGCGAAGACCATGGTTCATTGGCCTAAGATCAAGCCAATGGATATGGCCACTGGTCCCCCGCCAACTAGAAAAGAGCATCACCGCCCCGAATAGTACATTCAACTTGTTATGGACGGTGCTCGGGCGATAGAGTGCTAGTGTTCCAAAGATGTAATCATTGACTGATTGTATTAAGTTGACAACTTGACCTTTTGCTTTATAATGCGGCCCATTTGTATGTTTTATACTATGGTGATTTTATTTTGACTCCTGTGCGACCGTTTTTTATTCTGAAAGTTACCAGTCGGCGGGTTCAGCCCCCAAGTGAATAATACATGGGGTGTTTCATCTCCGCACTGTTACCCTTAGCCGATGTCTTGGTGCCTGAAGGTGGTAGTGCGTGAGAGAGACTAGGCAATCGGACTATGTGGCTTTATTACTTTCACTTAGCCATAGGAGCTTGACTGCAGGAGCTAATAACTAGCCCCCAATGCTTTGTGATATGCGGGGAAGCCTAGGCATGCCTTCGTAATCACGTGGTTTGTGCTAGGACAAACCCTTCGTATGACATGGATAAATCACCAGTGATTTTTGAGTTTAACACTTGTCATCGGATCGCCGACCGGTTCACGCCTACTATGACGGTCAGTTTTCGGCTTTCTCCCCTGAGGTGCTTAACTGGGCTAGCCATAAGTACAATCGCAGGGGTTCTCCCTTTACCTTCTTAGCCGAACATGCGGAACGTAAGAAGGTAAACACAGGAGCCGGGCAACCCAACTATTGACCCAAGACATAGTTCGGAACTGATGCATATAGTGCAATATCCGGGATGCCGAACACACAGCGGAAAGTGGTGCCGGACTTAGTACGTAGAGCTGATGAAGAGATCAGGCCCTTGGTCAATTAACCAATTTGTATTTGTGACACAACGTTTTCATGCCAAGCTGTTCAAAGAGCAGAAAAAAGAAGAAGAAGGGCTAGACAATACAGATGCCCAAACACCGTAAATGGCATTTTTATTTTCCATAAGCTCGGGACGTCTATCCGTACAATTCGAACTGTTGAGGCATTTATGATGAGTAAAAAAGGAAAGTTTTACAGAAGGAAGGTTTACACAAGGCCTTGATGCGTGGGTTGAAGCCTCAACTGTACCCTGCTGCACGTCTGCGCCTTTGCTTCTGCTGGGTAGGGGGGACGGTCATGTAAAAAACACATGCCGGCGAGGGGGGCCTTGAATAGGAACCTTGAGAGGTAGCCGTGTTGTTATAGCTTGATGTTGGGCGAGTCCGAGTCGTACCCGTAGCCGTCCGAGGACATGGTAATCCCATAGGTCGGTTAAGCCGAACACATGGTGTTGTTGTTTGATATAGGCCCCACGGTCGCCCATGGTAACTTGAGCGTGAAGTTCTGCTGACGAGGCACATAGGACGCGACTATGGTGGGTGTGCCGTGGGCGCGTGTCCCTATTTGCTATGAACGCGGGCATGCTCCCATGACGGGGACAGGGTTCGAGCCCGTTTACTTGCATCTCTGGCCTTTACGGCGGGCTGATACCTAGGCCCGTTGGTGCCGGCTTGGTCTTCGGCTGCTAGGGCCGCAGTATGTTCCTCGGTCCGGAGTGAGCGCTCTGTTGGGGATATAACTATTTGTGTAAGCCGGCAGAAGGGGCTGGGTTACGCAAAGGTGATCCATCATATAAAGCCCAAGATCAAGCATGAAGATGGCGGTTCAATAAAGGGTCTAAAGCCCACAGGCGACTTAAGGCCCGTAGTGATAAACCGCCGTAATGGCATGACTTGTGTTGTAAGGCAGGATTAACCAGTCACCGAGCCGGACACTGTTTATGAGCTGGCCGGGACTCTGTAGGCCGCAGGGCGTCAACCCATGTATATAAGGGGACGACCCGCTGGCGGCTTAGGGCAGAGAACAACTCATCGA
>JAAAWM010010544.1:0-44063 GCA_036873465.1 Thinopyrum obtusiflorum
GCGGGCGTTCCCCCTCGGCGGTGGATCTGGCCGGTGCGTTGGATCCTGGCTAGTGGCTGGCTGGGGGCGTCGGCGTGGTGGTCATGCCGTATGCGACCGCTTGGGTGGCGTGGGGGCGGGGCCAGACCGGTGGCAAAGGTGCCTCCTCTGCTCATGTCCACCCGCGGATGTGGCACCCTTGACGTATCTTGCTCGGTTCCACCCTTTTTTGCTGCTTTGGCTGTCTAGTGTTGGACCAGCACGCGCCCGGTCACCGTCGTCATAGCAGGAGGTTGGTTGCCTCCGTGCGGTGCTGGCTCTGGTCTCAGCAGCGACGTGGCTTAGCAAATGGGTGGCGAGGGTGATGCTATGGGCGAAAGCCCTTTGTCGGCTTCGGTCGGCACCGGCAGCAGCGACGCACTCAGCGTCGGATCCCTTCTTGGAGGTGACAATGTGTGATGCATTGTTCAAAGCAAGTGAAAGACGATGATGTCATCAACCTCTTTCAAAAAGGGGATCATAGAGTTGTTTTTGTAATCTTTCTTAATTGTTAGATATATTGCCATAATGATATTTTCTACTATTATCGATATATGATCATTGACTCATTGATGTTGCTATCTTGCCGCACATTTGTTGTCCTGTTATATTGCATTGCAAAATAAAAAGATACAAGAATACCCATGAGCGAATTTCTGGCTCCGCCACTGGTTGGAGATCATCCAGGCGTATGATATTGGAGAGTGGTAGACAAACGCGAGGATGAGGAAACCATCATGGATGAGTCATTACAAAGAGACCGCCAGGAGGCCTGGGATATATCTGGGCAGCGCTTCAAGGAGAGATAGAGAAGCAGGAGCAGGAGCAGGAGGAAAAAGTCGCGGTCGTGTACAGTGCAACTCGGTGGGTCCTGACGATGAAGCCGAGGTTAATTAGGTTGGCAGATACAAAACCGTTGAGCATATGGCATGCATGCGTGCATCTCCCATGGTCGTTGTGTTGTTGCTTGTTATGGTTCATTCGTTGGAATGCTTCTCTAAGTGACCGAGCCTTTCCAACAAAAGAGTCTTGTCGACTATGAAGAGGATGGCCGTACGTAGACAACCTGTCTAGATTGAAAACATGTGGCTGTTCACGAAAACTTATCATTACCTTTTGTGGGTCAATATTATGAACACATTTCATGTTTTAAAGGCCGGAGACATGATACTTTTCAAAGTGATTGATCTCATGACAAAAGATTACAGTTTTGATTTCTTTCGATCCCCCATGTCAGTGTCGGCGTTGACTAAGCCATGGACGACGTCGATAGGAGGCCGACAATACTTGGGTTGTGGTCGGATCCGAGGGTGCAACCACGGCAAAATACAAGGTGCATGGGTGGTCCGACAAGAATAGGGTGGCAGCCGGTGGGCGGGTGTGTCTGAGTCCACATGCGGGCGTCCGGATTCCACCAAACCTCCCCAATTTTGTTTCCGGTTTGGCGAAATTTGGACATGCGGACCAGCCACATATGTTTGATGCACGACTTTGAATGTCACAGTGTCCGGACCACATTGTCCAGACGTTTACGGGTGTTTAGATGAACGAAGATTGGAGATGCCCTAAGACCTAGTGCAATCTAAGTTAGCACAAACCAACACTTAGAGAGGATGTAAAACTATCAAAGGCACTATGCAAATATCAAAGCAAGGCCCCGACGCTAATTACCACATGTGTAGCGACTACCGTCTCTAGAACTCTGCTCTCGTGTTTATTATGCATGGTGCTTTCATATATTGTTATTTTATGTGGTCAAATAGTTAACGTCCTACATTTGCATGAGCGAAAAGATTTTCTCACAAGCACGCACCCAACGCGCGACGGACTGCGTGCAGTTTTTCATAATCACTATCCCCCCTGATTTTACGTGGGGCCTGGATATATTTTTCTGTCTTCCCTTGATAGGGGGTGGGTGGCTGCATGCACCGTGCTACAAGGATCCACAGTTTGCATGCAGAGTAAAAGAGGAAAAAAATAAAAAGGAAACAAACACATGGAGGCAGATCAATGCGGGAACATACGTTGTCGGAAATCGAGCGCGTTAACGGCAGCGCGTGAGATAGCCATGCCTAAGACATTATATTATTAATTTTTGCATTGTTAATTGTTTTCATTTTTCAAACGAAAGATTCATCGTCCTAACAACATGTGTGTATGTTGGGCAATCAAGTCACGGTACGGTGTCAAAGGTACCAAAATAACTTTACCAAAGGACAACACATGGCATAGTAGGCACCATCTATTACCTTAATAGCAGTTCAAACAAAAAATAGATAACAATCGATGTGGGTCTACCTTATCGACCTTTCACCCTCGACCCCAGTATCCGCAACCCCTTTATGTGTGTGTGTGCACGGGCGCGCTACTATTGTCTTACATGTGGGAAATTGTTTATTACATATGTCCTTTGTCATATTGATAATTTATGTAGTTGGACTTGGAGTTGTAGTATGCATTTTCATTTTATGTAGTTGGATTTGGAGCTTGTTTGGATCCCCCGGGGGCCCCCCCCCCCCGCGCCCCACAACAACCACCTCATCTTATTCCGCCCGAGCACATGAAATAACACCTCATTTTGCTTCAATCGAAGAAAACAAGTGATTTTTTGTTTGGAGAACAAGAGCATGTAAAAGAACCGACCTTCATCGTTGTCCATTTCCCAAACGAAATCACATTCCAAATCGCATGCATCACGCTCAAAATCTTCTATGTCATCCCATATATTTGGCTAGTTGAGATTTGTACTGACCATAGATGGATGTGGAAGAACAGAAGATGAACTGATGAATCCATGGAGGCGGCAAATATTTATATGAGGGCAATTTCAAATCGCAACCCCAGTCTCGCGGAAATTGTATGAAGAGCTTCAAGAACAAAATGGACGATGAATATGGGCCATAGATAGATTGTCTTCAGATTATTTTGGTGGTGGTGCTTGGTTGGGCAAGTTTATTCACTTCCATAGTTCGTTCACTAGCGTCGGTTGCACCCACGTGAGCCAAAGAGATGTAAGAGACCGCTCACTAGACAACACGAAGCTTTTATAGGGCGACACGATACATGGATTGGTTGGAAGTCTTTGCGGACAACGTCGTCGGTGTTGGGGCATTAGCGATTCAACGACCGGGCCGATGAGACGCACTTGAAATTTGGGTGTAGGGGAGAAAATAAATAGATGGTAACACATTGACGAGTGGGTCCCACGTGAGAAAAAAATCTAGAGGTTGCAATTACAAGAAATCATTTTAAAGTTCTTTTTAGGTTCATATAATTATATTGATTTGTTTGCTAATTTTCTTTATCAATTTTATGATAATCCATCAAGATACTTAGGACGGCGTGATGGGAGCGGTGAAAGAAAATTGACGGGTTTTACTGGGCATGATCCGCGTGACGTAGGTTCTCTGCCATTGGATCAAAGAAGGATGAGCGGCTGGGATCGACTCGATGAGGGCAATCCGTGGGAGGAGTGGATTGACTAATAAGGGCGAATGAATGAATTTGCTTCTTGAAGCTCCCGTGCTCAGGGTCCAAGACTCCCCCCGCGCTCCTAACCCCGAAATATCTCTTTCCCGCGCTCTTCACAAAGTTCCCGGTAATATTTTGGACGCCGCTTCGCGAAATATCTGGGACAGACGCGCGCTAGAGAGTTCCCGGTCACAGAGTTCAAATGAAAATGAAAAAAAACCCTACCCAACCCCAAGCAAGCCGAGCGGAGCGGTCCCGGTCTCAGACTCGTTCCCCCACCCAACCCCACCGCTGTCTCATCTTCCTCCTCTCCCGATTCCCTCTCCCCCACCCAACACAGCCGCCGCCGCTGACCTCCTCCCCCGCACCCCGGCCATCAGCGCCGGCGTCCATCGCTGCCGCTGTAGTCCCCACCCTCTCCCCTTCTCGATCTCGATCCCGATCCGGTCAGGCTGCGTGCAGATCCGCCACCGCCTACTCCTCCACCCAACCAACCGCCGCCGACCACCCACCATCATTCCCGACCTTGGTCCTCATCCACAACCCCGCAGCGGCAGAGGAGGAGTCAGGGGCGCAGCTCCTCGCGCCCCGAAACCCTAGCCCGCGGCTCCGCCCGACAGCAACCGCATCCATGGAAGCTCCCTCCCTCCTCGCGCCCCAAAACTCTAGCCCGCGGCATGGCGACCGAGCTCAGGACCTCGACAAGAGTGGTACGGTATGGACCCCTCATCCCCTTCTCTTTCTTCTTCTTCTTGTTTTCTTCATCTCCTTCCGCATCTGATGCGTGCGTCCCATTTGATTGTATGCAGTTTGGGGGCCATGGAGGAGAAGGTGCTGCCCATCAGATCTGGGGAAGGAGGATGCCCACCACCAGCAGGCTGCTCAACCTCACCACCATTTGTTGGCAAGGTGACCTCTTTCTCCCCCTTCCTTTTGTTCCTTTCGATTCGAGGTTCCCTGCCCTGATGACTGATGTGGTCCGTTTCCTCACGCGCGCAGGTGGTGGTGGTGGATTATTCTTCAACTCCGACGACTCCCGCTGGTGGCCTCGATTCTGCTTCCTCCCCGACATTAGGCGGTAAGCCACTGCTCTCTCTCTCTCTCTCTCTCTCTCTCTCTCTCTCTCTCACACACACACACACACACACACACACACACACACACACACACACACACACACTGCTGATTGTGCCCATGTTTATCGATAGAGCTGCGGTCAATTTTGCGCTGGCCATCATGCTGTAAGGTTTTGAGTTGTTTCCAGAAAAGTAAGCCAATTAAAACGTTTATCCAGAGATTGCGGGTGTGTGGTGTTCCCCTTGTCGGTGTGATTGCCGACGTGAGGGCTTGCCTGAATAGCTTTGTGAGGAAGAAGAAACCTGAGAGAGAAGAGACAGAGTGGAAACTTCAGAAATGTTCAGTCATTTTCGTCTGCTCCCTTCACACAGTACAGCAGGGCTAAAGTAGCCACACACACACACACACACACACACACACACACACACACACGCATACACACCGCACATGCTGCCACCGTCCAGGATAGCTTACACACGCACACCAGCCCGCGCCACCTCGCAACACACCTTTGCCTGAGAGTGGCACACCCGTATGTCTATGTCTATGCGTCTTAGTGTGGCACAGTCGTGACAGGGTGGTGCTTCCCCGGAGGAATGAATTGAATGGCTGGCTGTAACTAGTCTGTTCTCAAACCAAGTTATGTTCCAAAGTGCAGCTGTAATCAGATTATCAACATGTGAAAAGGGAAGATACATATAGTGGAAGCTAACTTGGCTCCAACCAAGGTTTTCGAGTCGACGAGTCATTCCGGGGTAGCGACTCGTCGCAACTCGTCAACTAGTCGACACGTTGTTGAGTTGACTTTTTTTTACGACTCATCGACTAGTCGACGACTAGTCGTTGACTCAAAAACAGTGGCTCCAATCAAGTGTTATGTATAACAAAAAACATCATGTGACAAGCCACGCTGTGTCGGCTGCCAGATCCAAATAGGAGGATCCAGAATTGTCTACCACATTCTGTCATGACATGTAAAGAGTGAAAGCCCTGGTTCTTAACATGGTTGTTAACTGTATTTCCATCTCCCTCACTTCAGTACCAACAAGCAAATTAACGTCAAGTATGTCTAAGCAAGATTTACTCACTAAAACTTCTTCTACCTTTACTAGAGATAGTACATACTTCCTCTATCCTAAATTATAAGATGTTTTTGGATCGGCTATTTAACCTACCAAAATAGTCTTATAATTTGGGACGGAGGTAGTACTGCTTAGGTGTATGAAGGTATGTATATATGTAGGCAAACACACACATGAAATTGAACTCCAGGCAGGTGTATTTGTACTGGTATGGAAGGACAGTCACCCCACTGTTACAAGCTTGATTATTGGTGTAATCAACATGTGGACCAGTCATGGTTCCAGCACCAGCAACATAGAGGTCTGCAAGGTACTAAAGCATGTAAATTTGTTGTCAATGTAAAACCATACAACTCATGTTTAGGGCAAGTAGTTAGTGTCTGAAGAGTCTTAGTAACTAGACCCCGTGTGCATAGACAACAGGACCTGATCCACCACTACTACTAATAAGGCAACTTTTCACACTCCTCAACCCTCTGCCTATTCATCCTCTTTGTTCATTATAATCTGGACTGTTAATTTGGTTTGTACCTTGGCAAGGGGTCATCCCGACAACTTCTGGTATAGGAGGATGCCTACCTGGCTGCTCAACCTCACCACCATGTCTTGCCAAGGTGACTTCTCTCCCCCACCCCCTCTGTTCGTTTCGATTCAAGGTTCTATTCCCTGATGCGGTTGATTTCCTCACACGCACAGGTGCACCACAGACCAATACTATGGTGGACTCTTCTTCCACTCCGATGCCTCCCGCCCTGCCCCTTCGGCGGCCTCTATTCGTCTTCCTCCCGGCATAATAGGTGTTAAGCCACTGCTCTCTCTCTATCTCTCTCTGCTGATTGTGTCTACGGCCATAATGCTGGTGAATTTTGCGCTGGCCATCGTGCCATCTAGTGTTTTATCTTTACATTTGTGTTTCTCAATTTATAGGGTATGAGTTGTAAACAAACAAGCTTTGTTTGGGTGTCCGCTGAACCCCTCCCCTCCCCTACAAGTGTTTGTGTTGTATTCATTCATTGAAATTGTCTTTCTTTTTTCTTCTAAACAATTGAAAGTTAGATAACTAACAGCTGAGTCTTCCCATATTTCCAGTTTGACAACATTTTTTTTCATATCAATGCCCATTTTCTTTTGCTAAACTTCTGAGAGTGTGCTGTTCCTTCCACTCCAGCTTGGTTTGGAAGATATGTATCTTTACGGGTGTTTGTTTCTTTTATCCAGTTTACTGTTTCGTTTGTGCTGTACATATAGAATAAACATAACCTGGAGTGTTAATTTGGTTGATACTGTGTGCATAGGAGATGGCAAGCTCAAGATTTGTTTGATAGCTTGAATAATGTACGTACTCGGTTTATTTTTGCTTGCTTGGCTGAGTGAGATTTGATTTCGGCGGTGTCATTGTTGTATAGCATAGTAAATGTTACTAATCATTGCTTGCAGTTGGCCATGAAACCTGATTAACATCTACTTACACGCATATTGCCGTACAGCGTTAGTTTCCAGTCTTACAAGATGCCTCAAAGTGTCTACAGCTATTTACTTTAAATACAAGATGTCTCTTCTGTACATATGTATGTCAAGTATGAGATCCACATGATTTAGTATTACTTTATAGCTAGCTAGCTACTTTGTGTGTTGGGGACTTGTGGTGTATGTGTGCAACTGTTGTGTGCTGTGTAGGGACAATGGTACAAGAGTGGACAGTGTGTGTATATATATATATGCTACTCCAGTGTCCATTATACTTCAAACAAGAGTCTAGCACTTCAAACATGAGTCTAGCACTTCTTAACTTGATTTAAGCTCACCTGTAAACATATCAATTATTCTTACTTTTGTCATAGCTAATAAAATTAATCAGACTTTTAATTGTACCAACTCTAAAACCATTTTTTATCATGCATTTCTCTCTTGAATCAATATAATCTGCCAACTACCTCTGTAAAAATGGTCGCCGCTTTGCCCTTGATTATTTTTACCACCTGACAAACCCAAATGTTGCTTATTCAGTTTATCTAACCTCACTGCCCTTCTCTAGTCTAGTCCTTAGTAGTCCTGTCACATGTAGCTTGCTCTAGCACACGATTACTTCTTCAATATAGTAGTATATCTCTACTCTTAGCCCGTCGCATCCGGTTGATGCGAGCTCTGAAACTCCAACTACTGCATCTGGTTGATTTAACATTGCACGCCAATTTCAGGAACCGTTATCTAGTTCGTCTCTGTTTTATCTCATGTAGTTGGCACATGAACTGGGCTGGCACATGCTTTCATAGTAGAAAGAGCACCGGAAACTGTTCTGCATCTAGACCCCACCACCGTTAAACTCTTACATTATCATGGTACATTTTGCTTGGTGTGCCTGATGGTAGTATTGGCAGTGGCGACCGATATATGGCTGGGAACTTGGAATCGTGCCAAACCAGTATCCTGCATAATATTACCAAACTGAAACTAGAGCAAGTCCCAACAGATTGTGCAGTCTTCATTTTGTGAATGAACACCAATCTTTTGTTAATGCTATGGTTTTTGGTTGCATTGCACCATCTTGGTATTTCTGTTTCTTACCCATGTACTGAAAGTCTGAAACATGAGGGTCAGTGTCTCAAGTAGTTTATCTGCATTGTGATTTGCTTCTACCGATATTATTGCCTATAGGTGCGGTCCGTTGTATGCAACTTCTGTTCGTCGTGAATTACTTATGTGTTATCCATAAACTCATGATGAGATGGGTGTACAAACTCATCTTTCTACTCACAGCTTACTTACAAAATATGTCACCTCTTGTATTTTTCCCAATTCTTACCTCCATTTTTCATCTCATTGGTGGCCAGGATTTGGCTTGCATGACGACTCGTCGAAGAGGATGCCTCCAGTTCCTCCCAGTTCATTGTCTTGTGCACAAGATGGACCTAAACAGCACCCGGCAATGATATCGAACAACATTAGCCGCTGCTGGAACCCCTCCCCTACCGACACTAGATGTAGGCTCTAAAGCCCAAAAATTGCATCTGATAGATCTAACATTTCACACTAACTCCAGGAACAGTTATTTAGTTTACCTCTGTTTTGAATCTCATTTACTGGGCATGTAAATTGGATTGGTGTGTGCTTTTATAGTAGAAAGACCACCGGAAGTCGTTCCGTATCTAGACCCACCACCATTAAGTCACCACATTGACATGGTACATTTTGTTTGGTCTGCCTAATTTTATTTTTTTACAGGCCAGGTTAAAGAGGGTGCTGATGGTATTGGACTTGGTACAGACTGATGTTAATTCAGTTGAACAGATCCGTGAGTGAGGTGTAGCTAGATTGTAAGTCTTGCAAAACTGGTGTTATTGATCATAATAGGAATTGCAACAGCTTCACATGATAATTTAGCCCTCAAGTGCTAATTTAGCTCTAAAAAGATTTTATGTGCAAGTGATATGATTGTTTGATTCCTACTAGAGTTATTTTACGCATGCAATTTCTATGAGAATTTGTTCTTGATACATCATAGTGCTTGCAGCTATTTACTTGATAGAAGATGCCTCTTTTGTGCATTTATGTCAAACATGAGATTCACATGATTATCTGTTCTGGCTTTATGATGTACTCACTCTGTTCCACAATATAAGATGTTAGTACAACCATTATGTGAGCATATTGGTTGTAATAACATATTATATTATGGGATGGAGGGGGTATAACTGAATTTTGTTGTCTTTTGTGTTTTGTAATCATAGAGCTTAATACCATTGCTTTGAATTTCCTAGTCTATGATGCTCACCAAATAGAAGCAGCTTAGCTCCATCTTCTTGATGACATAGTATTCTCCTCCTTTTTATTAGCTTTCACTCTGTGTAGTTGAAGACAACCTTCAAGTTCCGTACAAGGATCTCCTTAGAAGAGCAAAAAGTTAAAAAAGAATCTTGATTTCTTAATTCCCAAGTATTTGCCTGTGAGGTGTGAGCTACAGGAATTTAGTGCATGCAAAGTCGTCATTTTTTCCTTTGCCTACACGTGTTTGTCTATGAGTAAAGTTGTCCATCTGTAGCTTGGAGTTCTAGTCTCTCTCAGATACCTAATTTATTTGTTTGTTCGATTCAGAGCAGCAGGCGCCCTCCATGGACGACATCAACGAGGAATATGCGGGACCACACGCCCAAGCTGTCGAGCTTGATGAGGAACATCAGTGGGTCTTACTTAAACCTCGAGGTGATATCGATGCCGACTCCCCACATAAGGTTGCCCTCTGCTCCTTCCTCTCACCAAAGATGCTTCTTTTTTTTCCATGTTATCGCTGTTCTGCTCTAGCATAGTTTTCTAGACACTCGCATCGTGCTCCTGTTCACAGTGTAGTATAGTGATCTAAACGGCCTTATATTTCTTTACAGAGGGAGTAGTTTCTATAGCCTAGTTGCTACTATTAATCGACATAGTATCCAAAGTTCCATGGTGCAAAGTGGCTTTTGGCCTATCTTCTGCTGGAACTCTGTAGATGTTGCTGCTTCAATCAACTTTAATGTTTGCGCTTGATAAAGCTTGTGTGATGCTACATCATTATGTTTGTGTGGTTGATGATCACATGGCAGTAGCTTTTACTGATATAAGCTGGGCCTTCTATTTAGCCCTGATCTTGGTCAGGTCTTTGCCTCTAGAGATCTTTGTTTGTTGGACATATTTGTACTTCTGATCCTGGACCGGAAACTTGGTTTATTTTCTAGTAGTTTTAACATATTTCGGTTCCCCCTTGTTGTGAGCCTTGCTCTTTTTACTTGTGAACTGCAGCAATTGACCGTGTGTTTAATGACCATGATTTTGTCTAGTCCTTGTTATTACCTTAACTATATGCTTGTGGATATTTTTGGCCCATGACGAGTGCATATCTAAACTATTACTTTTGTCAGTATTTGTTAAATCCAGATTACACTGTAGATGTAGACTCACTGAACCAGCATACTTCCATTTTGTGTACTAGAGAACTCACTGAACCAACAATCTGAATTCATCTCCCTGTCTGCCTGAATAATTAGCAACTCTGAACAAGTTATTTTTTTCCTATTCACTGAAATTTCAATCCATCCTATTGTGTATGCTTCCACAGATAAGCAACATGAGATGATGAAGTACTCTACATCGCCACACAGCAGGTGGTTGTGCTCCTTGTTTCCTGGAGGAGATATAAGGCTAAATGGCCGGCATGTTGCTAGGGAGCTCTGGAACGCCAAGACAGGAGCAGCTTTGAAGCCAGACTGAGCTCACCACTCCTCTGAGGCTCTGGAACAATGCAGGAATGAAGAGAAGAGTCATGTCAAGGGTCAGAGTACTAACTCTCCTTGGACTTGGTCAACAACGGATGGCACAAGTCCAAGAACCTCACCGGTCTGGATAGCGCCAGCATGCTGCAACCGGGGTTCAGGGTACCCATCAGAAAGAGCACCAACATGCGCCATTTATTATATTTCTGTGTGCAGAAAGCGAAATGTCTCAAACGGAAGCTAACATCTGTTGGTGCTAGAGATGTGGTATGTAGTCTCTTTTGTCTCCTATTTTGGTGCTATAAATTCATTTAGAACTGGTAGAGTTACACTGTGAATTTGAACGTAAATTCTAGTTGTGGTGAACTGGAGCTGGTCTTATTTTTACTTGTCTTTGGAGTCATCTACGAATTACAACTAAACTTTATATGACTTTCTTTCCTAGGTTTTGTTGCTTTTTGGGACTCTTCATGCATGCACTGTAATTGTCGAGTATGAATATAGTACTCCCTCAAAGTTGTACTAAATCAGTGACAATTAATATGGATCGGAGGGGGTAAAGTTGTTTTTGGATCTTCTCTGCTGTGTGGATCATCTTTAGAACTAGCAGTTATAATTCTATAGATTGTAACTCCAGTTCACTGCTGCATCGCAAATATTTGTTCTTTATTTCTCTAGAACTAGCAATTATTGTTCTAAACTATTAGAGTTATACTGTGATTTGAATGTAAATTCTACTTATGGTGAACTGGACCTACATTCTTTTTCTTTTACTTGTCTTTGGAGTCATCCATGATTTACAAACTGGAGTTCATTTCCCCTCTAATTTATAGTTCGTTTTAATTGTATTTGCAGCCCATCAAAGTTAGTAATTTGTAAAGAAAAAATCTTGGTGCAGTGAACTTCTAGTGGATAGCATCATGTTTTTACAGTCATATCCCACCAAAGCCAGAGTCCTTTACTGTGTGTATTTTTAGTTGATCAAATTTAAGACTACCAGTAGCAGTGCTCTTCTATGTATTTGGAGTTATGGAGAACTTGTAATTTCATGTAATATTTATCCTCAGATTGTAATAATTGCAATTCTGAAGAAACTAGTAGTTACACTGTTGAATGGCTGCTTTATTTTTAGTGTCTAATGACTGTAATTACAGATCTGAAGAACTAGATTCTAGTTCCAAGTTTTGACTGCTTTTTACAGTAGTTTTAGCCTGATGATTGACTGATCAGTGTTTTGCCATCCTGGGCCGATCAATGGAGCTTTTAGCCTGATGATGTTTTTTTAGTGACTGCAATCGCTAGAATCGGCGCTTTATATGCCTTACATGTGATGATGTTTTTTAAGTTACTGCAATCACTAGAGTCAGCACTGTATATGCCTTACATGACAGTTTTCTTGTAATTTCAGAAGTTTCCTGCTAGTATATATTATTGTTGACTTGACTGATTTAACTGTAATTCAAAGTTTTGTTCTAATTGTTGTTATCTAAAACTATAATTTTAAGGGCGCTGCTAGTATTTTCTGTGGTGGGTCTTGTTATTTGATTGGTTTGACTGTAATTTCTCCTTTCTTCTACTTTGATGTCTTGATCAAAGTACAAGGAAATTAAGTGAAAACTTGAATAACACATGGATTGTACAAGTCTTGCGGCATAGTTGACACGAAAGAAGATGCAGAGGAACTACTGTTTTGATCTCAGATTTTAGAGGGAATAAGGAGGATTTTTCCGACCTGTGAATAATCTTTGATGTCCTCTTCCAGGTAAACTCCCAAACTTGTGCTTGCTGCACCTGATATCCTAGCTTCTTTGTATGATCAATGTTCCATTTTTTTTTTGCTTTGATCTCTTGATGTGATAGCTTCTTCTTTCTCTTATCCCTGTTCCATCTCCATCCCTTGGTTGTGGTTGCTCCAATTGTTTGCTTACACATGAGTGCAAAGCAAGACATTGAGGAGGTGTACTTATTTTAAGGCTTTTATAGATGTACTTTTTACCTTTTCCTGGTCAACATGTATATGCCTGCTTTGCTGTGTGTACGCGTTCCTGTCAGCCCTCGAGTGCCATGAATTGTTGTCATTGCATGCTTACATTTTCAGTTTGTGCTTGTTTGAAAAATCAACACTTGTTGTATTATCTTGGATGATACAATGCCACTGAGACAATATTTAACTACTCTTTTGGTACTTCATTCGGTGGTCTTGTGTAGTTTCCACGGTATGTGCCACGGGGGGGGGGGGGGGGGGGGGGGGGGGGGGGGGGGGGGGGGGGGGGGGGGGGGGGGGGGGGGGGGGGGGGGGGGGGGGGGGGGGGGGGGGGGGGGGGGGGGGGGGGGGGGGGGGGGGGGGGGGGGGGGGGGGGGGGGGGGGGGGGGGGGGGGGGGGGGGGGGGGGGGGGGGGGGGGGGGGGGGGGGGGGGGGGGGGGGGGGGGGGGGGGGGGGGGGGGGGGGGGGGGGGGGGGGGGGGGGGGGGGGGGGGGGGGGGGGGGGGGGGGGGGGGGGGGGGGGGGGGGGGGGGGGGGGGGGGGGGGGGGGGGGGGGGGGGGGGGGGGGGGGGGGGGGGGGGGGGGGGGGGGGGGGGGGGGGGGGGGGGGGGGGGGGGGGGGGGGGGGGGGGGGGGGGGGGGGGGGGGGGGGGGGGGGGGGGGGGGGGGGGGGGGGGGGGGGGGGGGGGGGGGGGGGGGGGGGGGGGGGGGGGGGGGGGGGGGGGGGGGGGGGGGGGGGGGGGGGGGGGGGGGGGGGGGGGGGGGGGGGGGGGGGGGGGGGGGGGGGGGGGGGGGGGGGGGGGGGGGGGGGGGGGGGGGGGGGGGGGGGGGGGGGGGGGGGGGGGGGGGGGGGGGGGGGGGGGGGGGGGGGGGGGGGGGGGGGGGGGGGGGGGGGGGGGGGGGGGGGGGGGGGGGGGGGGGGGGGGGGGGGGGGGGGGGGGGGGGGGGGGGGGGGGGGGGGGGGGGGGGGGGGGGGGGGGGGGGGGGGGGGGGGGGGGGGGGGGGGGGGGGGGGGGGGGGGGGGGGGGGGGGGGGGGGGGGGGGGGGGGGGGGGGGGGGGGGGGGGGGGGGGGGGGGGGGGGGGGGGGGGGGGGGGGGGGGGGGGGGGGGGGGGGGGGGGGGGGGGGGGGGGGGGGGGGGGGGGGGGGGGGGGGGGGGGGGGGGGGGGGGGGGGGGGGGGGGGGGGGGGGGGGGGGGGGGGGGGGGGGGGGGGGGGGGGGGGGGGGGGGGGGGGGCCCCCCCCCCCCCCCCCCCGGCGCGGCGCCTGCGTGCTTCATCCCCACCAAATAAGCAATCTTGTTCTGCATTTTGGTTGATATGACCACTGTAATTGTGGAGCATGAGTACAGTAAATTTTCCTTTTGGGACTACTTCTCCTATTGTGTCAGTGATGTGTTCTCTTCAACTGTGTAATTTCTTCATGCGTGCACTATTATTGTCGAGTACGAGTATAGTAAAGTTGTTTTTGGATCTTCTCTGCTGCGTAGATCATCTCTAGAACAAACATCTATATTTCTACAGGTTGTAACTACAGTGCACTGATGCAATCGCAAAGTTTTTTTCTTTATTTCTCTAGAACTAGCAGTTATAGTTCTAAACTACCCCCTTTGTCATATAATATAAGATGTTATTACAATCAGTGTACTCATATATTGGTTGTAGTAACACCTTATATTATGGGATGGATGGAGTTCTAGAGTTACTCTGTGAATTTGAATGTAAATTCTACTTTTGGTGAACTGGAGTTACATTCTTGTTTTTTTACTTGTCTTTGGAGTCATTCATCAAATACAACTGGAGTTCATTTCCTCTCCAAGCCTACAATCACTAGAGTCACCACTGTACATGCCTTGCATGACAGTTTTCTTGTAATTTCTGAAGTTTCCTGCTAGTATATATTATTGTTGACTCTAGTGATTGACTGATTTGACTGCAATTCAAAGTTTTGTTATAATTGTTGTTATCTAACACTATAATTTTAATGGAGCTGCTAGTATTTTCTGTGGTGGCTCTTGTTATTTGATTGATTTGGCTGTCATTTTCCCTCTCTCCTGCTTTGATTTCTTGATCAAAGTAGAACAAAATTCCGTGAAAACTTGAATAACACCTGGATTGTACAGGTCTTACGATATTCTTGGCACGAAATAAGATGCAGAGGAACTGTTTTGATCTCAGACTTTAGAGGGAATAAGGAGGATTTTTTCGACCTGTGAATAATCTTTGATGTCCTCTTCCAGGTAAACTCCCAAACTTGTGCTTGTTGCACCTGATATCTTAGCTTCTTTGTCTCAATGTTCCATTATTTTTTGCTTTCATCTCTTGATATGATAGCTTCTTCTTTCTCTTCTCCCTGTTCTATCTCCCTACCCTTTGTTGTGGTTATTCTAGATGTTTGCTTACACATGAGTGCAAAGCAAGATCATTCAGCAGGTTGACTTGATTTAAGGCTTTTATAGCTTGTACCTTTTCCTGGGTTAACATATGTATTGGCCTGTTTCGCTTTGTGTATGCGTCCTGGCAGCCCTTGAAGACCGTTTGATTGTAGGCTTTTTAGGCACCATGTGAATGGAGATATTTTTCTGCTGTCCATGGTTAAATTGCCATTTCTACGTTAATACATGATAGACTGTTGGATGTCAACCTGCTACGAATTGTTTTTTAGGGCCGATTAGAGACAGTGTTGGGGTCGTTTGTGCACATACAACTGTTGGTTTTTTATTGGTTGTGAAATTTGAATGAAGCTTAATTCAATTTCAGTTGAATGTCAAATAGACAGTTCCTTGATTTTCCCTAGTTTAATCTTCTTTTTTGTTCTCAGAAAAATAATTCATCTCTTAATTGTGCTATTTGGATGCATTCTCAAACTTGTTATCCGTGTCATCCAGGAATGTCATCCATGGAAGTTGCGAATGCCAGTAAACTGGACCTATGAGTCCTAAGGTGTGATCGCCATGAAAGTCGACGACAGAAGAAGGTGCCGGAAAATATCCCCCTCCCCGGGTTCTTGACTTACAGTGTCATGCTCGTTAATGTACCATTTCTCATATGATCTGTTTTGCCCTGGACAAAAATTTGACTATAGTCTGCTAGCTACTGATCCTAAATTGGTGTTCTGCTTCTCTAGATTAAATTTCTCGCCCGCATGAAACCTGTGACCCGTGTGTTTAGTGCTGTCAGTCTTTGGTTTAATATCCTCTCATGGTTCTCTACATGCTAATGTCTTTTTTATGAAATCTCCGAATGCAATTCAAGATACACTACCAGGTCTAAAATGCTTCTTCTTGTTTCTTGTTATGTTGCTTAAACTTGGGGAAAAGGCTCAATTGATTGCCTGGTTATTTTGTTAATTGTTTCCACTTAGATACTAACTATTGTGCTTTCCTTAAGCTTTATTCTTTTGTACATAAAGTATTCTTGCTATCAGAACCAAAAACAAAGGGTCATGCTTGTCCCGGCGTACCAATGACAACAGGCGGACATGACACAACCAGTGACCAACTCAACCTGGAATGGAAACAAAGAATTGCAGAAGAACACAACTGCAGTTTTTGTTGAGTTCAGGTCTCTACGCAGCTCTCGGCAGATTGTCTATTGTGTACCAACGAGCCAAAGTTTCCTCTTAGTGGTGTAATCTTATTTCAAACACAATCCACATAGTGTGGTGTAATGTTTCCCTCCCTTCCTTGCTGGGACAATGCATATGTTTTTGGTCCATTATGTCTTGCTGTGGGCATGTGGATAGATGTACTCATCAGCCAGCCAATGAATATATGTATGCATGCCATGTATGTATAGGTTGATGATAATTATTGTTGCTCAAAAGATGCAATCAAACCAGATGTGTGTACTTCTTTGAGCATTTATCTAAACGAAGACTTGTTGATCACATGCATAATCTATTTGTCCTTGTTTGAGCTCAGGCCGAAGCCCATTTATGTTTTCTCGTATGAATCTCCTATCTCCTGTTATTGGAGATCCTATTTGCTACCAAGCCAAGATATGCTTATCTTGGTTTATGTATTAACGATTGGAAAGTGTCGAGTTGTTTGTGCAAATATTTATAATAATTGCAGAAAATAAAAGTAAACTTCTGTTTTCATTGGAATTCTTGTTTGGACGTGTTATCAAATCCATTTGCTTTATTATCCTTGTCAAGTGGAATAAGAGAAAAGAATGGCTTGACCATTGGATAGATAAATTACAAACTCTAGAGCAATTGATTGTTGGCATTCTCAAAGAAAGCAGAATAAAATAGACTGACTTGGAAAAGTTATCATGCTAAAAAAATAGAAAGTCCACTGCAAAGGTAATATTTATTCCAAGTCATTAAAAAAAGATAACTGTGCCACTTAATTTTCTTTCTTGAAAATAGCAAGGACCGGTCCGGCTGGCGCCACCTCATTGATCCATGGCACTGCCTCTTGCCATCATCATCATGTGGTCTCGTTTGTGCCACCTCATTGATCCGCGGCACAGCCTCCATCCACCCATTGACCACGACCTCCTCTCCCAAGTTCAACCCAACCTTCTAAAGCCATCTACATCTCTATATATACTAGGAAGAGCGATCCATCCGCGTGCGACTTGGACTTATGGAAAAAATAAAAAAGTAAATATAAAAAACAAAAAAGATAAAAGAAAAATGGAAAAAACTAAAAGAAAAAAAGAAGAAGCAAAAATGAAAGAAACTGGTTCATGAACCTTCAATAAGGTTCCAAAAACAGGAACAAGAAATCCATGCGTACTGTTTAAATGGGCCAGCCCAATTGCTCGATAGGTCGACCATGCCTATGCGAATTGACGAAACTCTGACATAGTGAGCATTAAATAGGGTTTTTCGCGCTCCTGTACTAGTTTTCAAGTTTTTCTTGCCATCGTGTTTCTCGTTTCCTTTTTATTTATTTTAACCTTTCCTCATTATTTTCCCATTTTAATTTTTCAAAGTTATACTTATACTTTTCTTTTTTATAATTTCATTAGTAAAACACATTTTCATGTTTGTGAATATTTTTTTCAAGAATACATTGTGAACATTTTTCCAATTAACAATGAAGATTACACATTGAGAATTTTCAAATGTACAATGAACATTTTTTAGTTCATGGTGTACATTTTCTTTAGATGATGGCCATTTTTAAAGTGTTCATGTATTTTTAGAAAGATGTTCACCAAAAAAATATTCACATATTTTATAAAAACAAAATAATGTAGTTATTTATTGCATATTTTCTCGAGACATGAATCGAGGATTTTACGGGGAACAAGAAACCTTACCAAACTGGAGCAGACCCAAAAAAACCAAACAAAAATTACCGAATAGGCTGTACTGGGCCGGCCAGTATGCTGGGAAGCGTGCGTCGCCTCAACATTTTGACGCCTTTCGTAGCAGCACAGGGTGTCTCCTTAAGATAAATAACAGTGCAAAATGGGCTCTTAAGGAAAACAATTCAAGGTGTGTTCTACATATTGCAATAGTGCCATGGTCGAGGATGCTACCCAAAATAAAATGTTTGAAGATGCTCGCTTCAAGAATGAAAGCGAACCTCAAATGGAGAGCGCTTGCGGTTTGGCGAAAGAGGTAACGGGATTGCCAATGTACCGTTGATGATCTACAAATGAACATACTTCCTCTATATAGAAAGGGTAGGCACAATGGTAGAGAAGTGTATGTTTTCTTTTCACTGCTGTTCGCATAATGCTATAAAAAATGGTTTCAGTATTGTATGCATTGTCAAGAGTATACGACGCGAATTCGCAGTGTTTCAGTATAACTGTACTCCACTAAGGAGTGAGGGATCTCAGATTCAGCAGCACATTAATTTGGACCGATCTCCGCTAGTACTATGTCTCAAAGGAAGCAATTTGCATTCTCTCACACATTCATCATGATAATGATTGTAATGAATCGATCTGATTAGAGAGAGGAATAATATTACACCGGGTTAATCGTAATTGGCTTTGCCGGAAGAGACTTGTTGATCCGGCAAGAAACGAAACCAACCAACAGAAGGGGGGAACAAATAGCAAGAGAAGAAGATAAAGAAGCCTGGCTGCCAACAACTACAACCCCTTCGTCGGTCCAGCACCCCGTACGTGGAGCCATCTTCCCCGACGCCGACGTCGGGCGTCATGCACGGGTCAGTTCAATTCAGTTGCCTTGCGTGCGCGCGCGTTCGCCGGAGTCCGTTACTTAATTATATATCCTGTGGCCTGACCGGAATGGTTAATTGCTCGACGGCGGCGCTTGGCCGTGGAGGGAGTGTCGATCACGTCCTGACCCGGCGCAGGGCGAAGTACGCCAGCAGGCGGTAGCCGAAGAACATGGCGACGAGGGCGGCGACGCAGGTCCACGTGCCGGCCTCGCCATGCGTGGACTCGAGCGGGAGCAGCTGGGCGAGGTGTCCGCTGTACTGCACGGCGATGAGCAGGCGGTAGCAGTAGTAGGTGAAGGAGGAGTACTTGGCCCAGACCATGAAGAGCGGGACGTTGTGCACGTAGAAGCCACCGGTGAGGAGGTAGGCGAGCATGATGACGGTGGCGAGCGTGGAGGCGCGCTTGGCGTCCATCACGAGGGCCCAACCCCCTATACGCCCGGGCGGACGGCCCGGTCAGTAACCGTTAAAAAAACCCGACCCAGACGGACCCCTGACCCTCATATCGGATCCAAATGACCGGACTGACTGGCACCCCTCAATATTCAGCCCAAATCTAACCCACGCTAGCCCAGTACGACCCCACATACATTCGTCCTCATCTGCTTCCCGGATCAAACCCTAGCCACTCCACTCCTTTTCGCCCGAAGTTATCTTCCAACCTTCTCCGGCACGGCGTGCAGCGGATCCGACTCTGACCACTCCTGATCCGTCCATTGGGGCGTCGTCCTATGCGGGGAGGAGGAGGAGGATATGGCCGTCCGCATGGCCCTCCGCCGCTCCCAGAAGGAGTGCGCCCGGCCCAAGTCGGATTCGATCCGGCAAGAATCCATTGTGTCGGCACAACTGGCGCTCGGATCCGCCGAGGCTTGAAGCTCGAGTTCCGTATACCGTTCCTTACTCCGATTCGAAGCAGTACGAGGGTTACAGGGACCGGTGTGTCCGTCGTAACAAACAAGGGGGGCAGGAGTACGAGCCTCGCCTCGCTGCCGATATGAAGGAGGAAGCCATCCATGTATGCATGCTCCAGGAGTGGCAGAGGAGGAAGCCATCCATGTCTGCATCCTTAAGAAGCGGCAAAGGAGGAATCTGTAACACCCCCATGTAATAAGCCCTGTGACACTCTGCTGAGTTTGCCAAGTCAGTTCATTTGCAGCGCCTAGCCACTTTGGTTAAATATTCAATTCAATTACTTCTCTGAAAATCAACTCAATTCAAAAGTGCAGAATAAAAGTTGACCAAATCAGAAACTAAAATGTTCATAACATTTCAAATAACCAGAAGCAACTGTAAAAATATAATCAGCATTAACTAAATTCCTAAGATGACTCTAACCTCTAAAAACAGTACCCAAATCAGTTATTTAAATCCAATTCTATTTAAATAAAATTCAAATGAATTCAAAAACGCACCAAACTTTTTGTGGCAGTGCCAGCCATTGCCTAGTATTTGATTTGGCAAGTCACATATTTTGCAAAATAAAATGCTAGACAAAAGAAAAAGCAACATAAAAGAAAAATCATAACAGAAATAAGAAAATAAAACGAGGCACTGTGCACTGGGCCTAAGTGCACAGTGCCCCGAGCCCAGCCCACCACGGCCTCTTTCTCCCTCCTCCCCTCTCTCTCTGTCGCCGTGTCGCCTCGCCCGTGGACGCGCCGGCGCTGCTCCGGCCGTTCGCCGACATGCCGACGCCACCGACACCGCGAGGAGATAAGGCCGAGCCGGTGCTTTCCCCCTGGACGCCGCCCTCACTTCTCCCCCTTCCTCCTCGCCTCTCCCCCTCGTTCTCCATCAACGCCCGACGCGGTCGTCGCTGTGCCTCGCTCGCCTCCGCGGCCACAGCCACCGCATCGCCTCGCCGACGCGTCCGTCGCCTTCCTCGACGTCTGGTGGTAGCAGCTGGAGCCTGGAGGCACCGCAGCGCCGGAATTCCTCCGTCCCCATCTCCGGTCGCCGCCGATCTCCCTCGTCTCCGACGCCGGCCTCTGCTGCTACTAAGCTATCACGGGCCAGCGTGCGTGCCGCTTGGTGAGCATGCCTCCCTCCTCTGCCCTTTAGGCCTTATAGTTCGCGCCGTAGCCGCTGCTCTGTTTGCGCCCCGAACCCGCTGCCGTCGGCGAGCTCGCTGCCGTGGCCAACGTCGTCGTCATGCGCAGCTGAGCCTCACATCGATCTCCTGGAGCTCGTGCGAGTCCAGAGAGGTCCCTAGCATGTCTCCCCGCGCCGTGCAGCGCCGGAACCAACGACGCTCGAACTCCGGCGTCCGCTCCGCCGCTCGCCACCGGTGACTTCGGCCTTTTCCGGTTGAGCCGCCGCCACAGAACGATGCGCGAACGAAAGCCCGTTCGAATGAACCTAGACACGCGCGAAACAACCCCCTGTAGACGAAATCCGAGCGACTCCGGCGATGCACCGCCGCGGATTTGGTCGCCGGATTTGTCTCCGGCGCCGACGCCGACGTGGCACAGTGGGCCCCGCCACTGGGTCGCTGACCAGTGGGTCCGGGGGCCCCGTTGACTGGGTTGACCCAGTCAACGTGCTGACTGGGCAGCCCCAGCCACTGACATGTGGGCCCCTTTGTTATTTAGTTTAATTAAAATGTTTTATAAATAAAAATAATTAGATTAATCAAATCACTCACTGACACATGGGCCCACTCCTCTGATTAGCCTACTAAGTTTAATTTAAACTCTGTTAAACTAACAGAGGCTGACATGTGGGTCCCACTGGACCCACAAGTCAGGTTTGACTTTGGTCAACCGACCAGTTGACTGCTGATGTCAACATTGCATCATGCTGACGTCATATTTCCTTTTCTGTTAAATTAGATAATTCCAGAAAATGATTTAAATCTTTGAAAATTCATAACTTTTAAACCGTAGCTCGGATCGAAAAACTTAAAACAGGAAAGTTGCCCAGAACGACTAGACGAATCTGATCATGTCGTCTGATTCCATGTCGGAACCTCCTACGTAGGAGAACTCGTAACTTTGATCCCGGTTCCGGTATATGAATAGTGCACACTCACCGGTTAATAAATTCCACGTTAATCCTAAAATAACTAAAATGACCTAGATGCATCTTTAGACAACCCTGCACTGCATCCTAGACATGGCATGATTGTGTTGCATCGTTTGCTGTCTATTTACCTGTTTCTTCCTCCTCTCCTCTCTCGATAGACCCCGACGTCGACGTAGCTCCCGAGGCCGCCGCCGCTCAGGAGCCCGACGACACTGTTGACGACCTTGCCCTTGCCACCGAGCAACCAGGCAAGCACCCCCATTTTGAGCATACCAATATCGCCTATTCTCTTCTCTCTTATGCTTGCATTAGAATTGCTGCTGCTGCTACTTTACCTAATCTGATGCATAGCCTGTTTATTGTAACCTGCTTTGTTACCTACCTGCTTATGCTAAACTGCTTAGTATAGGTTGGGTAGAGACCATCAGAGACCCCACTTAACCCGACTGCTCCGCTGGAATATCAGAAGACCCGATCAACGGGATTGAAGACCAGGTCCCGGCACCGCACATCACTTCCCCTTAGTTGCTCGACACTACTAGGTTACTATCGAGTGCCGAGGGTGATACCTCGTCAGCACTTCTGATGATAACCTTGTAGGTTAGTTAACCGGACGTGGTCAGTGAGGGTTATTCCTCCTACACAACCCCCGATAACGACGCTGTCGTGCAACTCCTCAAGTGTGGACCTCGAGGGTGATTCCTCCTTCGTTCACCTTGACGATATCATCAGGTGGAATTCCATCGAGGGTGATTCCTCAGGGTTCCCCCTTGGTGTTAGACACACGGTTATAATTGTTACACTGACTTTACACTGAACCATGTTACTAAAGACAGGTCGGCCCTGAGGGGTACCCGCGAGAGCTTAATAGCGAGAGATGTGGAGTTGGGTGAACCTGGAGGGAGCCCGAGAGTTGAACACGAGGCGTGGCCGGGCATTCTTAGCCCTTGCCGCAAGTCCTCGAGACGGGGTGACAGGGTCACATCGATCGTGAGTCTCTGCTCGTTACCGCGCGCTCCTAATCCACTAACGGTTTGGATATTTGATCCGAGGGGCCTCTGGCCTGATAGCACTAACCATCACGTGGGCATAGTATGGGCGTTCTGCGTCGTATGCTTCAGCCGGAGCTTAATGGACGTCAGCGACTGAGCGGCGCACGCCGAATTGGAGTGGTTAAGCCAGCGCTTGTATTAAGGGGGTTAGGTCTGCTTTCGGCCGCGTTCGCAACGTGCAGGAGTTCCCGGAGCGATGGCCCAAGACCCCTGGGGGCATAGGTTTAGTCCGGTGTGCTGACCTCTGTGTTAACTTTTCGGTCGGGTTGCGGCGTATCGTTTGGCCGAGGCCGGGCATGACCGAGTAAAGTGTGTCCGGCCGGAGTTAATCGAGCGTGGTGGGTAAGTTGGTGCACCCCTGCAGGGAAGAACTAATCTATCGAGGGGGGGGGGGGGGGGGGGGGGGGGGGGGGGGGGGGGGGGGGGGGGGGGGGGGGGGGGGGGGGGGGGGGGGGGGGGGGGGGGGGGGGGGGGGGGGGGGGGGGGGGGGGGGGGGGGGGGGGGGGGGGGGGGGGGGGGGGGGGGGGGGGGGGGGGGGGGGGGGGGGGGGGGGGGGGGGGGGGGGGGGGGGGGGGGGGGGGGGGGGGGGGGGGGGGGGGGGGGGGGGGGGGGGGGGGGGGGGGGGGGGGGGGGGGGGGGGGGGGGGGGGGGGGGGGGGGGGGGGGGGGGGGGGGGGGGGGGGGGGGGGGGGGGGGGGGGGGGGGGGGGGGGGGGGGGGGGGGGGGGGGGGGGGGGGGGGGGGGGGGGGGGGGGGGGGGGGGGGGGGGGGGGGGGGGGGGGGGGGGGGGGGGGGGGGGGGGGGGGGGGGGGGGGGGGGGGGGGGGGGGGGGGGGGGGGGGGGGGGGGGGGGGGGGGGGGGGGGGGGGGGGGGGGGGGGGGGGGGGGGGGGGGGGGGGGGGGGGGGGGGGGGGGGGGGGGGGGGGGGGGGGGGGGGGGGGGGGGGGGGGGGGGGGGGGGGGGGGGGGGGGGGGGGGGGGGGGGGGGGGGGGGGGGGGGGGGGGGGGGGGGGGGGGGGGGGGGGGGGGGGGGGGGGGGGGGGGGGGGGGGGGGGGGGGGGGGGGGGGGGGGGGGGGGGGGGGGGGGGGGGGGGGGGGGGGGGGGGGGGGGGGGGGGGGGGGGGGGGGGGGGGGGGGGGGGGGGGGGGGGGGGGGGGGGGGGGGGGGGGGGGGGGGGGGGGGGGGGGGGGGGGGGGGGGGGGGGGGGGGGGGGGGGGGGGGGGGGGGGGGGGGGGGGGGGGGGGGGGGGGGGGGGGGGGGGGGGGGGGGGGGGGGGGGGGGGGGGGGGGGGGGGGGGGGGGGGGGGGGGGGGGGGGGGGGGGGGGGGGGGGGGGGGGGGGGGGGGGGGGGGGGGGGGGGGGGGGGGGGGGGGGGGGGGGGGGGGGGGGGGGGGGGGGGGGGGGGGGGGGGGGGGGGGGGGGGGGGGGGGGGGGGGGGGGGGGGGGGGGGGGGGGGGGGGATATATATATATATATAAGTACGGTAGCGTGCACAAAAAAAAATGCACTCATGCATGCATGCACCAAAAAATGCACTCATGCATGCATCAACTAGTGTAGTTTGAAGCACACATGACTATGTGACAATAAAAAAAATCTCGCTAACGCCTGGCCATATTGACGTTTTTTTTCTAGACATTGGCCACATTCACGTGCGAGAGTACTGAGTCTACGTATTCGTTGACGAAACGGAGGCAAAAGAGAAAAAGGCCCAGACACGTGCTCGCCTACGACGCTAGCAAACCTGGAAAGAGACAACGGGCTCGAGCCGAGCGTACCGGCCGCAAGCCGCCTATGAGGAGGCGTTCGACCTAAAAACCGCCTCGAATCCGAGTAAACTTACTAATTCTTGCCTAAATAGATGGATTTTTGTCACTTTTTACCTAAATCTGGGCCGTTTTCTGGGCAGATCCCAGGCGTGCCTAGTCGCTTTGCCTGAAACTGGGCGTTTGCCTTGCTGCTGCTGGGCTAGGGCCATGGGCCTAGGCTTGCATACGCATCTATATATTGGACAAAAGGAGCGTCCAACAGGAGTTTCCATAGACTCGCCCCTGTGTATGCCATATTTTTTAAAATTGTAAGTAAATTAACTTTTGGATTTAAATATTTGTAAAATATAAACAAAAGTAAAAATAACATGGTTTTATCAACATCAGTAGTACTCCTTGATCTCCGTGCAGCAAGTTTAACCTTCCATGGTCCACGTGATGTCACGATTAGCTTCCTAGATCTCCATCTTGGCTTGCTTCCGGTTGATCAACGCGCAAAACTTCCAGCAACTTGCGGTGCGATGCGCCTGCTGCTTGATTTCTCGGTCCACGTAAATTATTCAGAAGAATGATCCAGCAATTTGTACTAGTCTGTCTTGATCCATGTGCCCCTTCTGCTCGGCCATATCAAAAAATACGTAGCAAGAGGTACACATAGCTATAGGAAAATCGCTGAATCAGAGAGCAGATCCGAAGCAGCCAGACTGCACGCGTGGGATGCGACGGAATAGGAGAACCATCGACATGACGAAGAGAATAGACAGCGGAATCGGATGCGACCGGCGGCAATCACGACGACCGCGGATTCCAAACCTTTTTCTAAAAATGTGTTTTAATTCGAAAATATGAACATTTCGGGGGGGGGGGGGGGGGGGGGGGGGGGGGGGGGGGGGGGGGGGGGGGGGGGGGGGGGGGGGGGGGGGGGGGGGGGGGGGGGGGGGGGGGGGGGGGGGGGGGGGGGGGGGGGGGGGGGGGGGGGGGGGGGGGGGGGGGGGGGGGGGGGGGGGGGGGGGGGGGGGGGGGGGGGGGGGGGGGGGGGGGGGGGGGGGGGGGGGGGGGGGGGGGGGGGGGGGGGGGGGGGGGGGGGGGGGGGGGGGGGGGGGGGGGGGGGGGGGGGGGGGGGGGGGGGGGGGGGGGGGGGGGGGGGGGGGGGGGGGGGGGGGGGGGGGGGGGGGGGGGGGGGGGGGGGGGGGGGGGGGGGGGGGGGGGGGGGGGGGGGGGGGGGGGGGGGGGGGGGGGGGGGGGGGGGGGGGGGGGGGGGGGGGGGGGGGGGGGGGGGGGGGGGGGGGGGGGGGGGGGGGGGGGGGGGGGGGGGGGGGGGGGGGGGGGGGGGGGGGGGGGGGGGGGGGGGGGGGGGGGGGGGGGGGGGGGGGGGGGGGGGGGGGGGGGGGGGGGGGGGGGGGGGGGGGGGGGGGGGGGGGGGGGGGGGGGGGGGGGGGGGGGGGGGGGGGGGGGGGGGGGGGGGGGGGGGGGGGGGGGGGGGGGGGGGGGGGGGGGGGGGGGGGGGGGGGGGGGGGGGGGGGGGGGGGGGGGGGGGGGGGGGGGGGGGGGGGGGGGGGGGGGGGGGGGGGGGGGGGGGGGGGGGGGGGGGGGGGGGGGGGGGGGGGGGGGGGGGGGGGGGGGGGGGGGGGGGGGGGGGGGGGGGGGGGGGGGGGGGGGGGGGGGGGGGGGGGGGGGGGGGGGGGGGGGGGGGGGGGGGGGGGGGGGGGGGGGGGGGGGGGGGGGGGGGGGGGGGGGGGGGGGGGGGGGGGGGGGGGGGGGGGGGGGGGGGGGGGGGGGGGGGGGGGGGGGGGGGGGGGGGGGGGGGGGGGGGGGGGGGGGGGGGGGGGGGGGGGGGGGGGGGGGGGGGGGGGGGGGGGGGGGGGGGGGGGGGGGGGGGGGGGGGGGGGGGGGGGGGGGGGGGGGGGGGGGGGGGGGGGGGGGGGGGGGGGGGGGGGGGGGGGGGGGGGGGGGGGGGGGGGGGGGGGGGGGGGGGGGGGGGGGGGGGGGGGGGGGGGGGGGGGGGGGGGGGGGGGGGGGGGGGGGGGGGGGGGGGGGGGGGGGGGGGGGGGGGGGGGGGGGGGGGGGGGGGGGGGGGGGGGGGGGGGGGGGGGGGGGGGGGGGGGGGGGGGGGGGGGGGGGGGGGGGGGGGGGGGGGGGGGGGGGGGGGGGGGGGGGGGGGGGGGGGGGGGGGGGGGGGGGGGGGGGGGGGGGGGGGGGGGGGGGGGGGGGGGGGGGGGGGGGGGGGGGGGGGGGGGGGGGGGGGGGGGGGGGGGGGGGGGGGGGGGGGGGGGGGGGGGGGGGGGGGGGGGGGGGGGGGGGGGGGGGGGGGGGGGGGGGGGGGGGGGGGGGGGGGGGGGGGGGGGGGGGGGGGGGGGGGGGGGGGGGGGGGGGGGGGGGGGGGGGGGGGGGGGGGGGGGGGGGGGGGGGGGGGGGGGGGGGGGGGGGGGGGGGGGGGGGGGGGGGGGGGGGGGGGGGGGGGGGGGGGGGGGGGGGGGGGGGGGGGGGGGGGGGGGGGGGGGGGGGGGGGGGGGGGGGGGGGGGGGGGGGGGGGGGGGGGGGGGGGGGGGGGGGGGGGGGGGGGGGGGGGGGGGGGGGGGGGGGGGGGGGGGGGGGGGGGGGGGGGGGGGGGGGGGGGGGGGGGGGGGGGGGGGGGGGGGGGGGGGGGGGGGGGGGGGGGGGGGGGGGGGGGGGGGGGGGGGGGGGGGGGGGGGGGGGGGGGGGGGGGGGGGGGGGGGGGGGGGGGGGGGGGGGGGGGGGGGGGGGGGGGGGGGGGGGGGGGGGGGGGGGGGGGGGGGGGGGGGGGGGGGGGGGGGGGGGGGGGGGGGGGGGGGGGGGGGGGGGGGGGGGGGGGGGGGGGGGGGGGGGGGGGGGGGGGGGGGGGGGGGGGGGGGGGGGGGGGGGGGGGGGGGGGGGGGGGGGGGGGGGGGGGGGGGGGGGGGGGGGGGGGGGGGGGGGGGGGGGGGGGGGGGGGGGGGGGGGGGGGGGGGGGGGGGGGGGGGGGGGGGGGGGGGGGGGGGGGGGGGGGGGGGGGGGGGGGGGGGGGGGGGGGGGGGGGGGGGGGGGGGGGGGGGGGGGGGGGGGGGGGGGGGGGGGGGGGGGGGGGGGGGGGGGGGGGGGGGGGGGGGGGGGGGGGGGGGGGGGGGGGGGGGGGGGGGGGGGGGGGGGGGGGGGGGGGGGGGGGGGGGGGGGGGGGGGGGGGGGGGGGGGGGGGGGGGGGGGGGGGGGGGGGGGGGTTTTTAAAGTGTTCACGTATTTTTAGAAAGATGTTCACCAAGAAAATATTCACAAATTTTATAGAAAACAAAATCATGTAGATATTTATTGCATATTTTCTTGAGAAAAGAATCAAGGATTTTACGAGGAACAGGAAACCTTACCAAACTGGAGCAGACCCAAAAAAACCAAAGAAAAAATCACCGAAAACCGGATGAACGCTGTACTGGGCCGGCCCATATGCTGGGAAGCATGTGTTGCCTCAACATTTTGACGCCTTTCGTACCAGCCCAAAGTGTCTCCTTAAGATAAATAACAGTGCAAAATGGGCTCTTAAGGAAAACGATTCAAGGTGGGTTCTACATATTGCAATACTGTCATGGTCGAGGATGCTACCCAAAATAAAATGTTTGAAGATGCTCGCTTCAAGGATGAAATCGAACCTCAAATGGAGAAAGCCTAGGGTTTGGCGAAAGCGCCAACGGGATTGCCATTGTACCGTTGATGATCTATAAATGAACATACTTCCTCTATATAGAAAGGGTAGGTGCAATGGTAGAGAAATGTATGTTTTCTTTTCACTATTGTGCGCATAATGCCATAAAAAATGGTTTCAGTATTGTACGTATTGTCAAGAGTATACGATGTGAATCCACACTGTTTCAATATAACTGTACTCCACTGAGTGAGGGATCTCAGATTCAGCGGCTCCTTAATTTGGACCGATCGCCGGTAGTATGTCTCAAAGGAAGCAATTTGCATTCTCTCACACATTCATCATCGATAATGATTGTAATGAATCAATCTGATTAGAGAGGGGAATAACATTACACCGGGTTAATCGTAATTGGCTTGCCGAAAGAGACTTGTTGATCCAGCAAGAAACGAAACCAACCAACAGAAAGGGGGGAAAATAACAAGAGAAGAAGATCTGGTTACCGACAACTACAACCCCTTCGTCAGTCCAGCACCCCGTACGTGGAGCCATCTTCCCCGACGCCGACGTCGGGCGTCATGCACGGGTCAGTTCAATTCAGTCGCCTTGCGCGCGCGCGCTGGCCGGAGTCCGTTACTTATATATCCTGTTCCTGTGGCCTCGACGGAACGGTTAATTGGTCGACACCTGCTCTGCTAGAGGGAGAGTGTCGATCATGTCCTGACCCGGCGCAGAGCGAAGTATGCCAGCAGGCGGTAGCCGAAGAACATGGCGACGAGGGCGGCGACGCAGGTCCACGTGCCGGCCTCGCCGTGCGTGGACTCGGGCGGGAGCAGCTGGGCGAGGTATCCGCTGTACTGCACGGCGATGAGCAGGCGGTAGCAGTAGTAGGTGAAGGAGGAGTACTTGGCCCAGACCATGAAGAGCGGCACGTTGTGGACGTAGAAGCCGCCGGTGAGGAGGTAGGCGAGCATGATGACGGTGGCGAGCGTGGAGGCGCGCATGGCGTCCATCATGAGGGCGCCGATGGCGAGCCCGAGCCCCTCGGCGACGAGCACGTAGGAGAGGATGACGAGGAGGGTGAGCGCGAAGGCGGCGGGCGCGGGGTTGAGGCCGGCCATGAGGTAGACGATGACGGTGAAGGCGGTGGGCAGCGCGAGCTCCATGGGCAGGTCGCCGGCCATCCTGGCCATGAAGTAGGAGGAGAGGGAGTACATGCCGGAGGCGCGCTCCCGCGCGAGGACGGGGCGCTCCTGCGGGAAGGCGAAGACGGCGTTGAAGGAGGCGAAGACGCCCCAGAAGATGGAGATGAAGAAGAGGAGGCCCATCCGGTCCTGCACCTGGAGCGGCGTGGAGCGCCACCACATGGCCCCCGCCACCAGCGCCGGCGCGATGATCTGGAAGAGGCGGAGCGACGTGAAGGTCTCGTGGCGGCGCTCCTTGAGACTGCGCCGGAGCAGGATGGTGAACTGGTTCGCCCAGCTGGTGCACCCGCTGCAGCTCTCCAACGACTGCTCACCCGCGCCGGCGTGGGCGCTGTCCATGTGCGCGCCGACGCTGATGGCGGCCTTGACCTTGGGGGCGAGCACCCTGGCGTAGGACGCGAGCAGCGACTGCTTGACGCTGACTCCCTCCGCCGGGAGATCGCTGTACTCCGCTTGCGCAAAGCCTGCACAGACACATCGAACAGTCAGAAAACACAACCTTTCACGTGGTCTAGAAAAGAAAAGTTGGCGATAATGGGCATCATGATCATCAAAACAGCGACAACGACGGGCGCGTGAACGTTCAGTTTGCGCTCGCGGAATCTAGCGGACGGATCACAACGAGTTTCGTGTACGTGCTCGCCGTGCTCTGATGATGTACTGGTGCACTCAACAGGTTCGTGCCGTGCCAAGCCAAGAGCCAAGCAGCAGAAAAGAAAAGGACTCTTCCATCTATCCATCTCGGAAGGGCGCAGAATTGCACCGAGAAATGATTCCTCCTGTCTAAAGCGGGCGGTATATCTCCAACTGTAGCGACACAGGCGCTCGGAACAATATCGACGGTGGTTGCCCCCGGGATCCGATCCGCTTCTCCTTCTCATCCTCATCTCAGGCGAGGTGGCCGGTGCTAACGCGCCACGGGAAAGACGACGCTAGCTGCCACAGCCGGAAACGGATCCAACTGAAAGCCGCCACAGGTGTCGGACGGATCTACCTACGTATCAACTATTCATTTCTTCATTCAGTTGTCTGAAAGTACGTACAGCACTGAAAACACATGCAGTTTTAGCAAGCCTCAAATGGTTAGAGATGTGCTTGGGATTTTCTGTAGCTTCTTCAGAAAACTTGTAAGAGACAACGGCATAGGTCAAATCACCCGTGAAATGGTAAGCCCGGTCGCCAAAAATGCGGGCAGGTTGCCTTGCCGGTGAGAGTTCTTTCTTTCTTTCTTTCTTGACTAGACAGTGGTTACACTACGCCGGAGAAGTAGAGTAGGGGGAACGCACTGGACTGTGTAGAGCGAGAGCTCGCTATCGACATCGGTCCAATATTATGATGTGCAGCCCCACTAGCAGCGTCCCACCCATCGGAGCCTCTCCATGACATGTGTCCGGTGGGTGCGATTATTCAGCCATAATTAAAGTGCTTTGCGCAAAAGCTAGTGAGAGAACACACTACTCCTAGCAGTGCTAGCTATTCATAGGGCCTAGGGCACTCGCACCGCTCTTTTGTCTGTGCACCTTCTCTCTTCCGATCTTTTTGTTGGGTGCACTCCACACTCGCCTGCCGGATTTGTTTTGCTTGTCTCCAATGTCATCATCACTAATCCAAAAATCTAGTCGCTAGCGATGCTAAAAGGGGAACATAAACATGTACGTATGGTACTATTCCTGCTGCCTTGGCTTTCAGTTTCTTCCTCTAGATTGTGTAGTGCTTCGGTGAATCTAGATTGTTTCATGGAAAGAAGAAGTTGCTAGCTGCAGTTAATTACTGGCGTGAGTACTCACCATTAGCGAGGTCGAGCATGAAGTCGGCCGGGTTGACGTGGAACCCCGGCGCGAAGCCCACGGAGGCGAAGTAGTCCATGGCGTCGCGCCCGGGCCCGTGGTACATGCAGCTCCCCTCGGAGAGCAGCAGCACGGAGTCGAACGCCCGGTACACGCGGCTGGACGGCTGGTGCACGGACAGCACCACCGTGCGCCCCCTGCGCGCCAGCGCCGACAGCGTGGCCACCAGGCGGGACGCGGCGGTGGAGTCCAGCCCGGAGGTGGGCTCGTCCAGGACCAGCAGGCTCGGGTTCACCAGCAGCTCGTGCCCGATGCTCACGCGCTTCCGCTCGCCGCCGGACACGCCGCGCACGAACGCGTTGCCCACGATGGTGTCGGCGCAGGCGCCGAGGCCCAGCTCCGCGATCACGGCGTCGGCGGCGGCGAGCTTGGCGGAGGTCGGGGCGGAAGTGGGGAGGCGCAGCATGGCGCAGAAGGCGAGCGTCTCGCGGACGGTGAGGTGCGGGTGGAGGATGTCGTCCTGGGCGACGAATCCCGTGCGGCGCTGCACGGCGCGGCACGGGGCGCGGCCGCCGGTCAGGACCGTGCCGGAGTAGCGGCCGGCGAGGCGGCCACCGAGGATGGACAGGAGCGTCGACTTGCCGCTGCCGGACGGGCCTAGCACGGCCAGAACCTCCCCGGGCCGCGCCTCGCCGGTGATCCCCTTGAGTATCGTCCTCTCCTCAACAGCCGCCGACACGCCGCCGAGGCCACCACCACCACCCGAGTGCGATATCCTTCCCGGTGGCTCCTTCGCCGGCCCGGCCGTCCTCTCCACCTTGACGCGGTACGCGACGTCGATGAACTGCAACACACCATCGAGCACACGCCCGCCGTTATAAACAAGTCGGCGATTCAAAGCTCAAACCGTGCGCGCGCATGCACGCACGATCGGCCATGCATGTAGCTCGCTCCGTGCGTAGCGTACGTACCTGGAGATTCAGCGGCGTGCAGACGGACGTCAGGAAGCAGTCCATCTTGGACGACGGCGCCGGCGCGGCCGTGGGCGAGACTAAGCCGCCGCCGCCGCCGCCATGCACGCTCTGCCCGTTCGGAGGCATCGCGGTCGCGGCTCGAACTTAATTTTGCTCGACACCACACGATCGATATGGACCAGCAGAGACGACGCTGACGGCGAAGAGCGAGTGGAAATCTGACGGCGAGACGAACGAGAGTGGTTGTGGTTGGCGCGAGCTCGGTCGAGCGGGATGGGATGGTGGTGGTGATCGATCGGGTATGAGAAGATCGAAGGGGATGCGGGAGGTTGGAGGGGTATATAAAGGGGGAGGAGGCCATGGCACATGGACATGGAGGTGGTGAGGGCCACGTCACCGGCGCAGGGGACGCGGCACGTGGCGGAGGGGCGGGCGAGTGGAGCGGCGGGCCCACAGGCGGCGGTGAGCTTTTGGCGCGCGGCACCCATGCCCCGCCCCGCCTTTTTGGTTGGACCGGCGCCGCTGGGGTCGCCGTGGAAGAGAAGAGAAGAGAGGTGAGTGAGCACACGTCGCTGCTGGCTACGTTTGGTTCGGGGAATCGAAGCGAGGAAGAAAAGCGCGCGAGAGGATGGTGGACGATCGTTTGGTGCGCGAGGTGGTGCGGTGGCATCAGCAGAGCGCACCTGTGTGCGCGCCCCACCACGGCCCTGCCCGGACCTCCTACTGTGCCGGGGCGGTTATTATTAACCAAGCCGCGGTCGCTGATTTTACAAAGTGACTATTGACTTGTCGAATTGCTGTTTCTCAGTCAACTGAGTCGCTGGACATCCTCGAGCCGTCGAGCGTGATTTTTCACAAATCATTGTGCGCAGTTAGGCCTAGAAATGCAATGTTTGTTACTATAGTTGCATATTTTGATGCAGAGGACCTGGGTTATCTTTTTTTGGAAGAGAAGTTACATATTTAGCACTAGCAATTAAAAAAGACACCTCCTCCCCGAGAAAAGCTTAGGATTCCTCTGCCTCCCGTCGGGGCCGCCGCCGGTCCGCCTCATCTTCGGTGGCCTTAGGCCCATGGCGGCACGATGGATCCCGGCCATTGCCCGTGGGAGGGCTCAGTTTTTTTTTATGGTTCTTCAAGTTTTGTTAAGGTTTGTGTCCTGCTCAGAAAGACGAGACGACGGCGGCTCCCTGAAGATGGAATAAGGTTCTCCTCGCCTAGTCCCGTTCCGGTGGTGTGTCTAGCATCGTCGGTGGGCATGTGGAGGTGTGTCTCCGGTGGATATGTCCTTGGTGGATTTGCTCGGATCTGATCGTAGTTCATCTACGTTTGTGTTTCTTCAGGTTGGATCCTTCCGATCTAAGCTACTCCTCATCGGCGACGGTTGCTGTTCTGCTGCGCTGGTCCTACGGGGCCTTAGCACGACGACTTCCCGACTGTCTACTACAACAAGTTTTGTCCGGCTCCGGCAAGGGAGGGGCGATGACGGCGGCGCGCCTTCGGCTCGTTTCAGTGCTTGTAGTCATCGCTAGGTGGTCTGTGGACCTGGATGTAATTTTTTGTTATTTCTAATGTTCGTTGTATTGCTTTGACTGAAGATGAATAGATTGAAAGTTTTCTCGCAAAATAAAAGTTGTATATTTAGCATGTAAATAAAGTTGCACGTAATCTCTATACGTGCAGCTGTCTAGTAGACCATATAATTAGAAACCATCGATTTAATGGTAAAGTTTTTTCCATCAATTGATTATTTTCTCAAAAACGTCGAATTTAGATACCCTTCGAGGAAGCTATGCAATGTTCAGGGTTGATATACAAATGTATTTCGGTCAATTGTGTGTTTGTGGTACTACTAGTAAAATTCATCACATGAAAGTTAAAAAAAATTGAGACATTTTGTCTTTAAATAATGGGCTGGTTCCAATTTTGTGTTACTAGTAGTAAAATTCATCACAGAGTACATGAACGTTAGTAAAACATATTTGATCCCAAAGACTTGGAATTAGAAAAATCTCGCCTTTGAGCTATATTTTTAGTCAAACCAATATGACCAATTAGGTTTCTTTATAAAAAGATGACCAATAGGTGGCGTGGACTCGCAGGAGAACAATGTAGGGAAGTAAAAATGCATAAATAAACTAAAGATGCTGAAAAAACAATAAAAAACACATAGCCTGACCGTGACTTCCTCTCGTTTTCCTTCACTGGCCATAGGCGGTTAGGGTAAACTCTCCCCTCCAGACTTCGTCGGCGGAATTTTTGTCGAAAAGGACCACCTGAGCAAACGAATTGTCAAAAAGGACCACCTACTGATAAATTTGACAAAAAGGACCCCCTCGGCCGTGGCGGCAGGTGCGACAGGCGACACGTGGCACCTGCCGCCACGCTGCGAGGCGGCAGCACTGTACCGCCTGGTAGAACGGGATTTGACGCTGGGGACGGAACGGCAGCGGCGTGTGGGACCCGGCCGCCAAGGGGCGTGGCGGCAGTACTGTACCGCCTGGGCCCTGCCGCCTCGCGGGCTGGCGGTAGCCCTGTTCCTCCATCATGTAAAGCGCTGCCCTCTCTTTGCCCGGAATCATGCAAAGCGGTACGTGCATATCCTAGCGGGAGCACCGTTTGATTTGAATATCTTCCGCTAGGATTCACGATAGTGGTAGTAAATGATGAGCCGACGCTGCAGAGTAGTACGACCGCCCCCCAACAAAACGCAGACGGCTGCGATTCGTAATTTACTACTGTCACAATAATCAATTCTGCCAGACGTCCGTCCGATCCACCACTGATACGTTTCAATTTCGTCAGGCATCACCCGTGATAGTGAGGTTGCGTGCCAGCCGCAGCACGGCGCACGGAGGGTACGATCCAATCCAACCAAATCCTGTAGACTGCGTCACGTACTCACCACGCTGAACAGGGCTGCCGCCAGCCCGCGAGGCGGTAGGGCCAAGGCGGTACAGTACTGCCGCCACGCCCCTTGGCGGCCGGGCCCCACACGCCACTGCCGTTCCGTCGCCAACGCCAAATCCCGTTCTGCCAGGCGGTACAGTGCTGCCGCCTCGCAGCGTGGCGGCAGGTGCCACGTGTCGTCTGCCGCACCCGCCGCCACGGCCGAGAGGGTCCTTTTGGTCAAATTTATCAGCAGGTAGTCCTTTTTGGCAATTCGTTCGTGCAGGTGGTCCTTTTGGACAAAAAATCTCGTCGGCGAGCCCGTGCCTGCCACTCCGGCGGCCGGTGACGGGGTGGGGGATCCTGATGCCTTTGCTCCGATCTGTAGTTTAGGTTAGGGTTTTTTAGTCCGCGCATTTGCGGTGCTCGGACGGATGGCCGCGCTTCTTCTTCGAGTTTGCCTTCCCGGATTCGACCCTCCACGAGTTCTTTCGTCTAGACGTAGTCGGCGGAGCTCTGGCGTAAATTCCTGCCGTCCCCTCGGGTCGGTGAGGTCGTTACGGTTTCTTGTCATATGTCAAGATTTGGTGTTAGGTGCTTCAGATCCATGCAAGAGTTCAACCAAGACAACTGCAGCTTCAGGCCGCTGGTCCTTAGGGGCACGTGCACGAAGACTTTCCGGCTGTCATCAACAAGGTCAAGTAGGCCCCGACAGGGGAGCGACGACAACGACGCATCGGCAACTCGTTCTAGAGGCAGTAGTGATCGTTCGGTGGTCTATAAACCTTGATGTAATGTTTATTATGTTTAAGATGCTTTGTATTTTTAATGAACTTTTATAATAAATATAATCCTTTTTGCCAAAAAAAACAAAGAAACATGTACTTTTTGAACACTAATTTTTTGTCACTAAATAGGCTGGGGAACAGATTACACAATAAAATGGATTTCAAGGAAAAAATTGAAAACCATGGTTCTTTAAAAGACGACCAAAATTTAAATTTTAAAGCAAAAATATCGTTAGCATTCCACTATTTTAAGTAATTCATGAAAACTGAAACATAATTTAGAAACAATAACTCAAAATGAAGAAATGGTGATTAAACAATATTAAAAACTTATAAATCATTTGCACTTTTCTGGAGCTCCAACTTCTTTTTTTACATTCTAATATTCCAACTGTTTTAAGATATTTGTGAAATAATATTACTTTCGGTGATTGCCAATTTTTTTTTTGAGATTCTTATTCACATTATCTAATACTTTGGCCTCCTCTCTTTTTCCACAGTTATTGATTTTTTTATCTTTTTCTTTGTTAAAGCGCCATCGTTGCACTTCATATTTGTTGCATCACTTTCTTTTACCTCATCTTGTATCACTTTGACTGATGTCAAGGATCCGAATTTTCCGGTTTCAAACATTTTAGTCTGGTGTTGAAGTTCAAAAAATTAAAATATGGATCGTTGAGGCGCCAACAATAGATATTGGCATATGGCATTTTTTCCTTTACCACTCTATTACTTAGCTAGTAACTGATACTTTTGTTGGATCGGTTGATTCTTTCGTGCATGTAGCCTTAAGGCCGAGATGGGGACGTCGAGACCAGACGCGACGTCCCCCGGCGAGCTCTCGCCTCGAACAAGCCAAAGCCATGATCCCATGACCAACTATATGTGAGTCAGAAGCTTGACGGTTTGGGTGAGGAGAGTGCGGAGAGGTCAATGTCGACAAAGATCGTGATGAGTATAGAGGGATGACTGAGGTGGAGGAGGTGATGGGTTGGGCAAGGCAGGGCGAAACTCAATAGTGGGCGTTGGTCGTGGGTGCGGTGGATGGAAACCCAACTAGCGTCGGAGTGGGGCTCAGCAACGTTCAAGGAGGAAGAAGGGGAGCACACCGGGGAGGAAATAAGCTAGAGAAAGAAGATAAACAATGGTCGAAACAAGGGTAGGGCGTTGGACTGACATCCAACGGTAGAAACAAAATTGACGAACTTCTTACCTCGAGTCACTGCTTCGAAAGATGAGAGCGTCTGACGATGATGAGGAGGACACAACCATCGACAAGTACACCACAACCATCGACAAGTCTCCAACAATTATAGGTCCAATCACAAGAAGTCGCGCCAAACTAATAAGTGACCAGGTGAACGCTAACTTGAGTTTACCTTGTAACCTTGGTGGCACAACTATTCTTTCATCCCCATTGTTGTTGTTTGAACTTAGGTATCACATGGAAGAAATCCAATAACCTATGAGCTCTTGAAGCAACCGGTTTGGAGGAATAAGTTTGGAGAAAACAAGTTTCAAGTGAAGCTGATGCTGTCAGTTTTTACCTCTGATGTTTTGTTGTGCGACACCCATGTGGTGGAGAGACGGGGCTATAGGGGTACATCACCAGAAGCTACATTAAATTTACTTTCCAATGCAAAAAACCTCACATCATTTGGAGTTGTGAGTCAAAAGCTCTAGTCATTCTCATGAAAGGTGTCCAGGCTTCAAGGCTTCATGAATTTCCAAGGAGCTCTCCAACTGAAGGAAATATGCCCTAGAGGCAATAATAAAGTTGTTATTTATATTTCCTTATATCATGATAAATGTTTATTATTCATGCTAGAATTGTATTAACTGGAAACTTGATACATGTGTGAACACATAGACAAAACAAAGTGTCCCTAGTATGCCTCTACTTGACTAGCTCGTTAATCAAAGATGGTTAAGTTTCCTGACCATAGACATGTGTTGTCATTTGATGAACGGGATCACATCATTAGGAGAATGATGTGATGGACAAGACCCATCCGTTAGCTTAGCATAATGATCATTAAGTTTTATTGCTAAACCTTTCTTCATGACTTATACATATTCCTCTGACTATGAGATTATGCAACTCCCGAATACCGGAGGAACACCTTGTGTGCTATCAAACGTCACAACGTAACTGGGTGATTATAAAGATGCTCTACAGGTGTCTCCGAAGGTGTTTGTTGGGTTGGCATAGATCGAGATTAGGATTTGTCACTCCGAGTATCGGAGAGGTATCTCTGGGCCCTCTCGGTAATGCACATCATATGAAGCCTTGCAAGCAATGTGACTAATGAGTTAGTTGTAGGATGATGCATTACAGAACGAGTAAAGATACTTGCCGGTAACGAGATTGAACTAGGTATGATGATACCGATGATCGAATCTCGGGCAAGTAACATACCGATGACAAAGGGAATGACGTATGTTGTTATGCGGTTTGACCGATAAAGATCTTCGTAGAATATGTAGGATCCAATATGAGCATCCAGGTTCCGCTATTGGTTATTGACCGGAGATGTGTCTCGGTCATGTCTACATAGTTCTCGAACCGTAGGGTCCGCACGCTTAACGTTCGATGACGATTTGTATTATGAGTTATGTGTTTTGGTGACTGAAGATCGTTCGGAGTCCCGAAATGGTCGAGAGGTAAAGATTGATATATTGGAAGGTTATATTCGGACACCGGAATGGTTCCGGAGTGGTTTGGGTATTTTTCGGAGTACCGGGAGGTTACCGGAACCCCCCGGTGGAAGATATGGGCCATATGGGCCATAGGAGGGAGGCTAACCAGCCCACAAGGGGCTGGTGCGCCCCCCACAAGGGTGGAGGCCGAATTGGATTAGGGAAGGGGGTGGCGCCCCCCTTTCCTTCTCCCTCTCCCTCTCCTTCCCTCTTTCCACCTCCGGAGAAAGGAAAAGTGGGGGCGGGGGCGAATCCTACTAGGAGTGGAGTCCAAGTAGGACTCCCCCCCATGGCGCGCCCCTCCTAGGTGGCCGGCCTCCTCCTCCCCTCCTTTATATACGTGGGCAGGGGGCACCGCAAAGGCACATCAATTGTTCTCTTAGCCGTGTGCGGTGCCCCCCTCCACAGTTTACTCCTCCGTTCATATCGTCGTAGTGCTTAGGCGAAGCCCTGCGCGGATCACATCACCAACACCGTCGCCACGCCATCGTGCTGATGGAACTCTCCCTCGACCCTCTGCTGGATCAAGAGTTCGAGGGACGTCATCGAGCTGAACGTGTGCTGAACACGGAGGTGCCGTACGTTCGGTACTTGGATCGGTTGGATCGTGAAGACGTTCGACTACATCAACCGCGTTAACCTAACGCTTCCGCTTTCGGTCTATGAGGGTACGTGGACACACTCTCCCCTCTCGTTGCTATGCATCTCCTAGATAGATCTTGTGTGAGCATAGATTTTTTTTGAAATTGCATGCTACGTTCCCCAGTAGTGGCATCCGAGCCAGGTCTATGCGTAGATGATATGCACGAGTAGAACACAAAGAGTTGTGGGCGATAATAGTCATACTGCTTACCACCAACGTTTTACTTTGATTCGGCGGTATTGTTGGATGAGCGGCCTGGACCGACATTACATGACCGTGTTCATGAGACTGGTTCTACCGACGTGCTTTGCACATAGGTGGCTGGCGGGTGTCTGTTTCTCCAACTTTAGTTGAATCAAGTTTGACTACGACCGGTCCTTATTGAAGGTTAAAACAGCACACTTGACGAAAAATTGTTGTGGTTTTGATGCGTAGGTAAGAACGGTTCTTACTAGAAGCCCGTAGCAGCCACGTAAAACTTGCAACAACAAAGTAGAGGATGTCTAACTTGTTTTTGCAGGGCATGTTATGATGTCATATGGTCAAGACATGATGTGATACACGTTATTGTATGAGATGATCATGTTTTGTAAAAGTTATCGGCAACTGGCAGGAGCCTTATGGTTGTCGCTTTATTGTATGAAATGCAATCGCCATGTAATTGCTTTACTTTATCACTATGCGTTAGCGATAGTTGTAGAAGCAATAGTTGGCGAGACGACAATGACGCTATGATGGAGATCAAGGTGTCAAGCCGGTGACGATGGAAATCATGACGGTGTTTTGGAGATGGAGAACAAAGGCACAAGATGATGATGACCATATCATGTCACATATTTTGATTGCATGTGATGTTTATCTTTATGCATCTTATTTTGCTTAGTACGGCGGTAGCATTATAAGATGATCCCTCACTAAATTTCAAGGTACAAGTGTTCTCCCTGAGTATGCACCGTTGCGACAGTTCGTCGTGCCGAGACACCACGTGATGATCGGGTGTGATAAGCTCTATGTTCACATACAACGGGTGCAAGATAGTTTTGCACGTGCGGAATACTCGGGTTAAACTTGACGAGCCTAGCATATGCAGATATGGCCTCGGAACACTGAGACCAAAAGGTCGAACGTGAATCATATATTAGATATGATCAACATACAGATGTTCACCATTGAAAACTACTCCATCTCACGTGATGATCGGACATGGTTTAGTTGATATGGATCGCGTGATCATTTAGATGACTTGAGGGATGTCTATCTAAGTGGGAGTTCTTAAATAATATGATTAATTGAACTTAATTTATCATGAACTTAGTCCTGATAGTATTTGCATATCTATGTTGTAGATCAATAGCTCGCGATATAGCTCCCCTATGTTTATGATATGTTCCTAGAGAAAACTAAGTCGAAAGATGATAGTAGCAATGATGCGGACTGAGTCCGTGATCTGAGGATTATCCTCATTACTGCACAGAAAAATTATGTCCTTGATGCACCGCTAGGTGACAGACCTATTGCAGGAGCAGATGTAGACGTTATGAACGTTTGACAAGCTCGGTATGATGACTACTTGATAGTTTAGTGCGCCATGCTTTACGGCTTAGAACTGGGATTTCAAAAAGGTTTTGAATACCACGGAACATATGAGATGTTCCACGAGCTGAAAATGATGTTTCAAACTCATGCCCGTGTTAAGAGGTATGAGACCTCTGACAAGTACTTTGCCTGCAAGATGGAGGAGAATAGCTCAACCAGTGAGCATGTGCTCAGAATGTCTGAGTACTACAATCGCTTGAATCAAGTGGGAGTTAATCTTCCAGATAAGATAGTGATTGACAGAGTTCTCTAGTCACTGTCACCAAGTTACTGGAACTTCGTGATGAACTATAATATGCAAGGGATGACAAAAACGATTCCCGAGCTCTTCGTGATACTGAAATCGACGAAGGTAGAAATCAAGAAAGAACATCAAGTGTTGATAGTTGACAAGACCACTAGTTTCAAGAAAAAGGGCAACGGAAAGAAAGGGAACTTCAAGAAGAATGGGAAGCAAGTTGTCACTCCCATGAAGAAGCCCAAAGCTGGACCCAAGCCTGAAACTGAGTGCTTCTACTGCAAAGGAAATGGTTACTGGAAGCAGAACTGCCCCAAATACTTGGCGGATAAGAAGGATGACAAAGTGTAACATTAGTAACTCGAAACAGGAGTTGCAAAATGAACAGAGACTAGTTAATGACGAGGTGACGATGTGTGTTGGAAGTGATTCCAAGGTTGATAAGATCACCATCGCACACTTCCTCTACCTTCGGGATTAGTGTTGGACCTAAATAAATGTTATTTGGAGTTTGCATTGAGCATAAATATGATTGGATCATGTTTATTGCAATACAGTTATTCATTTAAGTCAGAGAATAATTATTGTTGGGGGGGGGGGGGGGGGGGGGGGGGGGGGGGGGGGGGGGGGGGGGGGGGGGGGGGGGGGGGGGGGGGGGGGGGGGGGGGGGGGGGGGGGGGGGGGGGGGGGGGGGGGGGGGGGGGGGGGGGGGGGGGGGGGGGGGGGGGGGGGGGGGGGGGGGGGGGGGGGGGGGGGGGGGGGGGGGGGGGGGGGGGGGGGGGGGGGGGGGGGGGGGGGGGGGGGGGGGGGGGGGGGGGGGGGGGGGGGGGGGGGGGGGGGGGGGGGGGGGGGGGGGGGGGGGGGGGGGGGGGGGGGGGGGGGGGGGGGGGGGGGGGGGGGGGGGGGGGGGGGGGGGGGGGGGGGGGGGGGGGGGGGGGGGGGGGGGGGGGGGGGGGGGGGGGGGGGGGGGGGGGGGGGGGGGGGGGGGGGGGGGGGGGGGGGGGGGGGGGGGGGGGGGGGGGGGGGGGGGGGGGCCGAACGTCGTAACCGTACTTTATTAGATATGGTGCGATCTATGATGTCTCTTACCGATTTACCACTATCATTTTGGGGTTATGCATTAGAGACAGCTGCATTCACGTTAAATAGGGCACCATCAAAATCCATTGAGACAACACGGTATGAACTGTGGTTTGGCAAGAAACCTAAGCTGTCGTTTCTTAAAGTTTGGGGTTGCGATGCTTATGTGAAAAAGCTTCAGCCTGATAAGCTCGAACCCAAATCGGAGAAGTGCGTCTTCATAGAATACCCAAAAGAAACTGTTGGGTACACCTTCTATCACAGATCCGAAGGCAAGATATTTCTTGCTAAGAATGGATCCTTTCTAGAGAAGGAGTTTCTCTCGAAAGAAGTGAGTGGGAGGAAAGTAGAACTTGATGAGGTAGTGGTACCTTCTCTTGAATTGGAAAGTAGTTCATCACAGAAATCAGTTCCAGTGATACCTACATCAATTAGTGAGGAAGTTAATGATGATGATCATGAAGCTTCAGATCAAGTTACTACAGAACCTCGTAGGTCAACCAGAGTACGTTCTGCACCAGAGTGGTACGATAATCCTGTTCTGGAAGTCATGTTACTAGACCATGACGAACCTATGAACTATGAAGAAGCGATGATGAGCCCAAATTCCGATAAATGGCTTGAGGCCATGAAATCTGAGATAGGATCCATGTATAAGAACAAAGTATGGACTTTGATTGACTTGCCCGATGATCAACGAGCTATTGAGAATAAATGGATCTTCAAGAGAAAGATGGACGCTGTTAGTAGTATTACTATCTACAAAGCTCGACTTGTCGCAAAAGGTTTTTAACAAGTTCAAGGTGTTGACTACGATGAGATTTTCTCACTCGTAGCGATGCTTAAGTCTGTCCGAATCATGTTAGTAATTGCCACATTTTATGAAATCTTTCAAATGGATGTCAAAACTGCATTCCTTAATGGATTTCTTAAAGAAGAGTTGTATATGATGCAACCAGAAGGTTTTGTCAATCCTAAAGGTGCTAACAAAATGTGCAAGCTCCAGCGATCCATCTATGGACTGGTGCAAGCATCTCGGAGTTGGAATATACGCTTTGATGAGTTGATCAAAGCATATAGTTTTATATAGACTTGCGGTGAAGCCTGTATTTACAAGAAAGTGAGTGGGAGCACTAAAGTCTTTCTGATAAGTATATGTGAATAACATATTATTGATCGGAAATGATGTAGAATTTTCTAAAAAGCATAAAGGAGTGTTTGAAAGGAGTTTTTCAAAGAAAGACCTCGGTGAAGCTGCTTACATATTGAACACCAAGATCTATAGAGATAGATCAAGATGCTTGATAAGATTTTTCAATGAGTACATACCTTGACAAGATTTTGAAGTAGTTCAAAATGGAACAGTCAAAGAAGGAGTTCTTGCCTGTGTTGCAAGGTGTGAAGTTGAGTAAGACTCAAAACCCGACCACGGCAGAAAATAGAAAGAGAATGAAAGTCATTCCCTATGCCTCAGTCATAGGTTCTGTAAAGTATGCTATGCTGTGTACAAGACCTATTGTGTACCTCACCATGAGTTTGGCAAGAGGGAACAATAGTGATCCAGGAGTGGATCACTGGACAGCTGTCAAAATTATCCTTAGTGGAATAAGGATATATTTCTCGGTTATGGAGGTGACAAAGAGTTCGTCGTAAAGGGTTATGTCGAT
>JAAAWM010010545.1:0-44136 GCA_036873465.1 Thinopyrum obtusiflorum
AACACTGTCTAAGTGTGATTTGCAAAATAGTTGTAGAATAATGGCTCGCGTTTCCACCTTCCCTATTAAAATTGAATAAGCTGTTTTTTATCTTGTTAAAACTTTACGATTGGTAATGTAATGTGAGGATTGTCCTCAAGAGTGCCGAGAAGGACTTTGTCCTATCGCATGCTTTCGGTATCCTCCCGAAAATGCTATGGATGATGTGACTCTCGTCGTTCGATCCAAAAGCTAGAATTCCGTTACGCTCAAGTGCAAAATGTTTGCTTCCATGAGACCCGAACTTCGAAAGTTTGGGATAGTTATGCGATATTCATGGAACTGAAAATCATTTTCAGATACAAACAAAGCAATGTTTGTTTGCAACGAATTAGTAAAGTGTTTACTGGGCATTTGACTGTTAGGAGAGGGATCCAGAAGAACGCCTGTCATGTGATGATGGTGAATAAAACAACAACTTAAAGAGAAAGGAAGTGTCCGAAGGGTGTTAGTGAAACTTTCACACCTAGGAAGTCCAGGGCTAACGCCACTCTTAAGTTGGGTGCTTCTTCTGAGAGTAGGAGAAATACTGAAAGTTAAACTGTTAGAAGTATAAAGGCAGAAAGAGAGAAGATTGGAATATCCAGCTCATGTATGAATGTCATACAAGTTTTTTATGTATAGAAGGCTGATCAAAGATATAGTTCTTGGGAATTATGGTTAAACATGTTAATCACTAATTCTTGGGTATTGTGAGTTGATCACAAAGATACCCGCTTGATTGCATTCTGTTGCAACTCAATATAAGAACTACTATGGCCTGAAAGGCTAGCCAGGAATGAGGTTAAGATACACACAGGGAACATAGTAAATGTTACTATACCCTCCATCAGTGTATTACCTATGTGTTTACTTTCATAATTCATTTTAGAGTTTCACACTCTAGCCCTTTGCATAAGGGGGGGGGGGGGGGGGGGGGGGGGGGGGGGGGGGGGGGGGGGGGGGGGGGGGGGGGGGGGGGGGGGGGGGGGGGGGGGGGGGGGGGGGGGGGGGGGGGGGGGGGGGGGGGGGGGGGGGGGGGTGTATGTTATGAATGTTGATAATAATATATTACCTCTGTGTTTACTTTCATATTTCATTTTAGAGTTTCATACACTCTAGCCCATTGCACAATGTTTGTTGCAAAAGAGTTGTTCACAAAAGGAACAATTGTTGTTCAGTATTCTGAATAACATGAAGGGCCATACTTCCATCCAAGATGGGATGTATGTTATGAATATTGATGGTAATATGATACATCCATAACACTGACGCTAAATGTCGCAAGACTAAAAGAATACCACACGAGTGTGGCACTACATTTGGTCACATTGGAGAAACCCGCATGGAAAATTCCATTATGATGGATTTTGAAGTCATTTGATTTTGAATCGTCTGACACTTGCAACTTTTCTCCAAAAAGTAAAGTGACTGAAATACCGTTCACAGGCCATAAGGAACGAGTAACAAACTTATTGGTGATCATACATTTGATGTGTGTAGTCCGATAAATGTTGTTAGTAGTGGATTTATCTATCTTCAGAAATGACTCAAGTAGATATATGGATATTTACTTGATGAGACGTAAGTCTGATCTTTTGAAATCATTCAAAAGGTTTTCAAAAATGAAGTAGAAGTTATTGTAACAAGAAAATTATGTTTCTACAATTCGATTGCAGAAAGGAATATTTGAGTTACAAGTTTAGCGAATGTCTGATGAGTTGTGAAAGGGGTTTCATAACTTGCACTTCCCAGAACACCACTGCAAGTGGAAAGTCTGTGAAGATGTAATCAAACCATTTATGACATGGTAAGATCAAAGATGACATAAATAAATTTGCCATTATCCCTTTTAAAGAGTGATGCTTTAGAGACTGCGGCTTTTACACTGAAAAGAGCTCCATCGGGTCTGTTGAAATGAAGCCATGGTATGGTACGCCCAACCATGTTACATCTTTTCTTAACATTTGGAATATGGGGCTTGTGTAAAGGTTACAAACCTATTCCAAATCAGACAAGTGCTACTTTGTAGGTTATCCCAAGCAATTGGGTATTCCTCCCTCACTATACCGAGGCAAATAGTTTTGCCACGAAACGGTATGCTTTTAAAGAGAATAGTTCTTTCAAAAAGGTGAGTGGGAGAACAGTGCAACTCGACGAGATAATAGTATCTTCGTCATCAGGTCAAAGGAAAGGAACCTTGGAAGAAATTCCAGAGTTTCCTACTGCGACTGATACGGAAGTCTCTACAATAAAATGTAGGACTTTGGTCGAACTTGCAGCTGAACCACGTAGGCAAGGCTCGTGCAAACCTTTCAGGTGCGCAGACGAGATATTGTTGTGTGACAACAGTATACCTATGATACACAAGGAAGCGTTGATGGGCCCTGACTCCAGAATTGGCTGAATGCCAATAAAATCCGAGATAGTTTCCATATAAATGATTCAAGATTAAAACCTTGATACACCTTTCGGAAGACTTAGAGTCTAACGAATATTTATGGAACTTAAAACTGATACGGATAAAAATGTTTTATCCATAAAGCTTGACTTGTTGCAATAAACAAGTTCAAAGAGTTGACTACGATGAGATTGTCTCACCGTAGCGATGCTTAAAGTCGGTTCGGGTTGAACTAGCAATTAATAAATATTTCAATCTTGAGATATGAAACATGGATGACAAAAGGATTTCCATCTGATGGAAATGAAACCTAGGACTTGTATGTGATACAGTCCAAAGTAATTTGTCGATCCAAAGGATGCTAGTAAGTGTGCAAACTTCAGAGTTCCAGCAATGGACAGAAGAGAGCAAAAAGGAGTTGGAATCTTCGTGTTTTGATGAAATGGTCAAAAGGGGTTTTGACTTCATCAATGGGTAACGAAGATGCTTGTAATTCAAGAAAGTAAGTGGGAGCGCAATAATATTTCTAAAAACCTTGTGTGCTTGACACATTGGTAATTGGAAATAAATGTCTTGACACGAATTAGGACTTCATTTGAAAATAGTTTTTCGATGAAGTGCTTAGGCTAAATAGCCTTGATATTAGGCATGATGATCTATGGAGATAGATTTACCTAATGGGGCTAAGCAATGGATACATATTGACAAGATGCTAAAATCTTTTAGCATTACAAATGCCAAGGAGTGATTCTTGCCGAAGTCACATGGAAAGAGTTTTTGCAAGACTCGGTGTCCCAAAAACACTGATGAGCAAAATACATGATGGAGATTCCACACACTCTTGTGTTTGGATTAATCATGTATTCCATGGTATGTAAAACAACCAGATATGTCCAATACTCCAAAGGTGTTGCGAGTATGGATACCAAAGTGATCAAAGTACTGATCATAGGACAACAGTGAAAGATGTCATTTAGTACCAGAGTAGTACTGATGACATGTTTTCTCGCGGGCAGAGATTATGAAGAGCTCGTTGTAAGTAATTACATCGAGACAGTCTTCATCAATGCTCCATGCGATTTTTGATTTAAATTAAGGGTTTTGTGTTGCACACAATGTGGTGGCACAGTTTGTTGGAAATTGTTCCAAACAAGATACTGTGGCGATTTCTATAACAAGGGCTAAGTATGTTGACGCTTTAGAAGCGACAAACAAGATGTTGAATCATATAGTTCATTCATGAACTTAGTATGGTTCCAAGATGGCTTTTGTCAATGGGACACTACTGCAGGTAGTTGCTCCATAACTCAGTCTGAGGAATCCAGGTTCGACCTGTGATTCGCATACATACAAAGCCAAGTCCACACAAAATATGAATTTTGTGAAGGCGTGAAAACGCGAGGGATATGCAAAGATACACACGGAGCTGAAGTCGTCAGATCCGTTGGACATCAGGCTATACCACAAGCGAAGCATATTTACACCCCCCCCCCCCCCCCCCCCCCCCCCCCCCCCCCCCCCCCCCCCCCCCCCCCCCCCCCCCCCCCCCCCCCCCCCCCCCCCCCCCCCCCCCCCCCCCCCCCCCCCCCCCCCCCCCCCCCCCCCCCCCCCCCCCCCCCCCCCCCCCCCCCCCCCCCCCCCCCCCCCCCCCCCCCCCCCCCCCCCCCCCCCCCCCCCCCCCCCCCCCCCCCCCCCCCCCCCCCCCCCCCCCCCCCCCCCCCCCCCCCCCCCCCCCCCCCCCCCCCCCCCCCCCCCCCCCCCCCCCCCCCCCCCCCCCCCCCCCCCCCCCCCCCCCCCCCCCCCCCCCCCCCCCCCCCCCCCCCCCCCCCCCCCCCCCCCCCCCCCCCCCCCCCCCCCCCCCCCCCCCCCCCCCCCCCCCCCCCCCCCCCCCCCCCCCCCCCCCCCCCCCCCCCCCCCCCCCCCCCCCCCCCCCCCCCCCCCCCCCCCCCCCCCCCCCCCCCCCCCCCCCCCCCCCCCCCCCCCCCCCCCCCCCCCCCCCCCCCCCCCCCCCCCCCCCCCCCCCCCCCCCCCCCCCCCCCCCCCCCCCCCCCCCCCCCCCCCCCCCCCCCCCCCCCCCCCCCCCCCCCCCCCCCCCCCCCCCCCCCCCCCCCCCCCCCCCCCCCCCCCCCCCCCCCCCCCCCCCCCCCCCCCCCCCCCCCCCCCCCCCCCCCCCCCCCCCCCCCCCCCCCCCCCCCCCCCCCCCCCCCCCCCCCCCCCCCCCCCCCCCCCCCCCCCCCCCCCCCCCCCCCCCCCCCCCCCCCCCCCCCCCCCCCCCCCCCCCCCCCCCCCCCCCCCCCCCCCCCCCCCCCCCCCCCCCCCCCCCCCCCCCCCCCCCCCCCCCCCCCCCCCCCCCCCCCCCCCCCCCCCCCCCCCCCCCCCCCCCCCCCCCCCCCCCCCCCCCCCCCCCCCCCCCCCCCCCCCCCCCCCCCCCCCCCCCCCCCCCCCCCCCCCCCCCCCCCCCCCCCCCCCCCCCCCCCCCCCCCCCCCCCCCCCCCCCCCCCCCCCCCCCCCCCCCCCCCCCCCCCCCCCCCCCCCCCCCCCCCCCCCCCCCCCCCCCCCCCCCCCCCCCCCCCCCCCCCCCCCCCCCCCCCCCCCCCCCCCCCCCCCCCCCCCCCCCCCCCCCCCCCCCCCCCCCCCCCCCCCCCCCCCCCCCCCCCCCCCCCCCCCCCCCCCCCCCCCCCCCCCCCCCCCCCCCCCCCCCCCCCCCCCCCCCCCCCCCCCCCCCCCCCCCCCCCCCCCCCCCCCCCCCCCCCCCCCCCCCCCCCCCCCCCCCCCCCCCCCCCCCCCCCCCCCCCCCCCCCCCCCCCCCCCCCCCCCCCCCCCCCCCCCCCCCCCCCCCCCCCCCCCCCCCCCCCCCCCCCCCCCCCCCCCCCCCCCCCCCCCCCCCCCCCCCCCCCCCCCCCCCCCCCCCCCCCCCCCCCCCCCCCCCCCCCCCCCCCCCCTGTAAATCCTAGCTGCGGGGATCTGCACCGACGATCGTCATCGACTCTACTTCCGCTGCGCTACGAGTCGGTAACGAAACAGATCAAACCTTGTATGCAGTCTTCATAGTGGTCCTGGGCTGGTGCGTAGGTCAGAAATTTTTATTTTCTGCTGCATTACCCTACATCTTTGACCTGTTATATGCATGATTGCTTATAGCCTCGTATTTCTTCTTCGATATTTGGGCTTTGTTTGGCCAACTTGATCTATTTATCTTGCAATGGGAAGAGGTGCTTTGTAGTGGGTTCGATCTTACGGTGCTTGATCCCAGTGACAGAAGGGGAACCGACACGTATGTATCATTACTACTAAGGATAAAACGACGGGGTCTATTTCTACATAAATAGATCTTGTCTACATCATGTCATCGTTCTTATTGCATTACTCCGTTTTTCCATGAACTTAATACACTAGATGCATGCTGGATAGCGGTCGATGTGTGGAGTAATAGTAGTAGATGCGGGCAGGAGTCGGTCTGCTAATCTTGGATGTGATGCCTATATAATGATCATTTCCTGGATATCATCATGATTATTTGAAGTTCTATCAGTTGCCCAACAGTAATTTGTTTACCCACCGTTTGCTATTTTTCTCGAGAGAAGCCACTAGTGAAATCTACTGCCCCCGGGTCTCTTTCTCATATTATTTGCCTTTGCGATCTATTTTATTTGCCTTTTATTTTTAGATCTATTAAACCAAAAATACCTTGCTGCAATTTATTTTATTTGGCGTTTGATCTATCAATATTTACAACTCTCTCACGTCCGTTTGCCAATTTCTGGCGCCGTAGCTCGAAAGGGATTGACAACCCCTTTTACACATCGGGTTGCGAGTATTTGTTATTTGTGTGCGGGTGCTGTTTAAGTGCTGTTGCTTGGTTCTCCTATTGGTTCGATAACCTTGGTTTCATCAATGAGGGAAATACCTACCATCGCTGTGCTGCATCATCCCTTCCTCTTTGGGGAAATACCGACGTAGTTCAAGCCGCATCAAAAGGAATTTCTGGCGCCGTTGCCGGGGAGGATCTTCAACATCTACCAGGTTCCTAATCACAAATCTCATCTCCTCACAATTTACATTATTTGCCATTTGCCTCTCGTTTTCCTCTCCCCCACTTCACAAAAATTTGCCGTTTTATTAGCCCTCTTTTTCGTTCGCCGTTTTCTTGCCGGATATATTTTTGAGTGCAATCTTGTTGCGTAGTCACCATGACTCAAGAGAACACCAAGTTATGTGATTTCTCAAATACCAACAACAATGATTTTATTGGCACTCCTATTGCTCCTCACGCCACTAGTGCGGAGTCTTGTGATATTAATACTGCTTTGCTGAATCTTGTTACCAAAGATCAATTTTCCGGTACTCCTAATGAGGATGCCGCGTCCCATCTTAATACCTTTGTGGAATTATGCGATATGCAAAAGAAAAAAATATGTGGACAATGATGTTGTGAAGATGAAATTGTTTCTGTTTTCTTTGCGTGATTCTACAAAAATTTGGTTTTCTTCTTTGCCTTGCAATAGTGTCGATTCTTGGAATAAATGCAAAGATGCTTTTATCACTAAGTATTTTCTGCCCGCAAAAATTATTTCCCTTAGAACCCAGATCATGAATTTCAAGCAACTTAAACATGAGCATGTTGCACAATCTTGGGAAAGGATAAAAATGATGCTAAGGAATTGCCCAACTCATGGGTTAAATCTTTGGATGATCATACAAAAATTTTATGCGGGGTTGAATTTTGTTTCTCGTAACCTTTTAGATTCCGCCGCGGGTGGTACTTTTATGGAAATTACTTTGGGTGAAGCCACCAAATTGCTTGATAATATCATGGCAAATTATTCACAATGGCATACCGAAAGAGCTCCTACTAGTAAAAAAGTTAATTCGGTTGAAGAAATTTCTTCTTTGAGTGAAAAAGTTGATGCTCTTATGAAATTGGTTGCTAGTAAAAGTGCTCCTATTGATTTCAATGATATGCCTTTTTCCACTTTGATTGAGCAAAATAGTGATGCCGTAGATGTGAATTTTATCTCACGAAATAATTTAAATAACAATGCTTAAAGAGGTAATTTTAATCCTAGGCCTTTTCCTAGTAATTCCTCTAATAATTATGGTAATTCCTATGGAAATCCTTCTTATAATAATAATAGGAACACCTCTGATCTTGAGAATAATATTAAAGAATTTATCAACACGCAAAAAGTTTTCAACACTACCATAGAAGAAAAGTTGAACAAGATCGACGATTTGTCTAGAAGTGTTGATAGAATTTCTCATGATGTAGAAAATCTCAAGATGAAATTTTTTGTGCCTAAATTTGAGGAATCAATTAAATCTCTTTATGTTTCTATGGATGAAAGTAAGAAAAGAACCGCTATGCTAAGAGCTAGAAGAGAATTTTTAGAAAAAGCGTTTTCTAGTGATTGCTTTCGTAAAAGTGATGAAGATCTTAAAATGATTGGTGTTTATTCTATTGATTCCTTGTTTAGTAAAGTTAAGATTGATGAAAAAGGGACTGGAGAAGAGTCAACTTTAGCTAGAAGGCGTCCCGATAATTCGGAGGGTGAAAATCTTGTTGAGAAAATTGATAAAAGTGGGTTTGAAGAGGTCAAGACTTTAACTAGTGATGTGCCCACTCTTTTGGATTACAAAGACTTTAATTATGATAGTTGCTCTTTGATTGATTGTATTTCTTTGTTGCAATCCATGATGAATTCACCTCATGCTTATGAACAAAATAAATCTTTTACTAAACATATTGTCGATGCTTTGATGAAAGCTTTAGAAGAAAAATTGGAATTAGAAGTTTCAATTCCTAGAAAATTGCATGATGAATGTAAACCTACCATCAAAGTCGAGATTAAAAATTATGAGTGTTTTGCTTTGTGTGACTTGGGTGCTAGTGTTTCTACAATTCTGAAATCTTTATGTGATGTGCTTGGTCTTACCGATATTGAAGAATGCTCTTTAAATTTGCACTTGGCGGATTCTACTATTAAAAAGCCTATGGGAAGAATTAATGATGTTCTTATTCTTGCAAATAGGAATTATGTGCCCATAGATTTTATTGTTCTTGATATTGATTGTAATCCGTCTTGTCCAATTATTCTTGGTAGACCGTTTTTACGCACTATCGGTGCCATGATTGATATGAAAGAAGGCAATATTAAATTTCAATTTCCACTAAGGAAGGGTATGGAACACTTCCCTAGAACAAGAATTAGGCCACCATATGAATCAATAATGAGGGCATCCTATGGATCTAGAAACAAAGATGACAAAACTTAGATCCATACTTTATGCCTAGCTAAGGGCGTAAAACGATAACGCTTGTTGGGAGGCAACCCAATGAATAAAATTTATTTTTGCTTTTTGCTTCCTGTTATTGAGTGTTTGCAAAATTATGCTACTGTTATGATTGTGTTTTTTGTGTTTTAATTAGTGTTTGTGCCAAGTAAAGCCTTTAGGAACTTCTTGGGTGATAGTTGTTTGATCTTGCTGAAAAACAGAAACTTATGCACTCACAAAAATAATTTTCATAAATCACGGAAATGTGCTTTTGCTCTGATTCTTTTTGAATAAGATTAATATACAAATTTCTCAGGTTTTCCTAATTTTTCAGAATTTTTGGAGTTTCAGAAGTATTCGAAATATCCAGATTGCTACACACTGTTATGTTTTGACAGATTCTGTTTTGTTTGCGTTGTGTGCTTGTTTTGATGATTCTATGGATTTCTTTGATGAGTTTTTGCCATATAAAAGTTAGAATAAAGTAGATATAATGCAAGAATAAAATATGAATTGTTTTGCTACAGTACTTATAGTAGTGATTTTTTTCTTATACTAACGGATCTCACGAAGGTTTTGTTGAGTTTTGTGCGATTGAAGTTTTCAAGTTTTGGGTTATGTTACGATGGATGAAGGAATATGGAGTAAGAAGAGCCTAAGCTTGTGGATGCCCATGGAACCCCAAGTTATTATCCAAAGAGAAGCATGCAGCTAAGCTTGGGGATGCCCCGAGTGGCATCCCCTCTTTCTTCTAACGTCCATCAGTATTTTACTTGAAACTATATTTTTATTCGTCACATACTATGTGTTTTGCTTGGAGCATCTTGTATGATATGAGTCTTTACTTGTTTTGCTTTGTATTTTAAGTCATAAATCCTTGCTGGACACACCTATTTGAGAGATCCAAAATTATGCCATGACTTGTTAGAATTGCTCTCTATGCTTCACTTAAATCTTTATGAGCTAAGGATTTGCTCTAGTGTTTACTTATATCTTTTTGAGCACGGTGTGCTTTCTTATTTTTGAAGAAATGCTCTCATGCTTCACTTAGATTTATTTGAGAGTTATATTTTTTTTAGAAATTCTCTCTTGCTTCACTTAAATGAATTTGAGAGAAAGAAATATTATTCTCATGATCTTCACTTATATTTGTTTGAGCTTATCAAAAGCAACACATGAAAATTAGTTCCAAAGTGATAGATATCCAAGAAGGATATAATAAAAACTTTCATGAAGATCATTGGACAAAATAAACTTGATTCTTAGTAATAGTTTTGAGATATGATGATGTGATATGTGAGTCAGGTTGATGAGTAATTATGCTTTAGTAAGAATATTGGTGTTAAGGTTCATGATTCCCTATGCAAGCACGAAAGTCAATAGTCATGCAATGAAATTACATCCTACTTGTGGTGCATTATTTGGTGTTAATTATGCTTAATGCTCGCTTATGAGATTATTCGTTTCTTGGTTGGTCGCTTCTCACTCTTTTGCTAGCCTTCATTTTACACTAAGTATGATCACTACTTGTGTATCCAAAATCCTTTAAACCAGTTTTGCCACATGAGTCTGCTAAATCTACCTATATGCCGTATTCTTTTGCCATTCTAGGCAAATTTGTATGTGCCATCTCTAATATTCAAAATAAATTTCTCTTTTGTGTGCTCGTACCGCTCGTGAGGCGGTGAGGGGTGGCTAATATTTTCCATGCTGGATGTGTTATTCTCACGATGAGTGTTTATTCACTTGTCATTGCACGAGAGTAAGGCAAAGGTATTAGGGATGCCCAGTCCCGAAATGAAAAATGAATTTACTTTATGTTGTCAAATAATAAATTCCTTGGAAAGTGTTGGTATGGAGGGCACCCGTGGATACGGTTAGCCATGGAAAGTGAAAGTATGGTTGAAAAAGGAATAAACTTCATTTTCTGTTTGGGAACCGCCTATGATATATCTAGCATGGAAAGTGTTGGGAACTCTAAGTCGTTTTCGTTGGTGGGAAAAGTATACCTCTCAAAATGTTTTTATCTCTCAATTTTCGCTTTGAGCTCTGGCACCTCTACAAATCCCTACTTCCCTCTGTGAAGGACCTTTCTTTTACTTTATGCAATTTTTATTTTGAATTTGAGTCTCCATCTTCCCTTATAAAGCACCAACTAGGAGGCACTATGATCGTACTTGAGCATTGGGTGTAGCTAATATGCGAGTGTGTTTCATAAATGGAGCAATGATTGAGCATGATGGGCTGGGGATAACTTATTTTAGCGTTGATATTTTGAAAGACATGGTTGCTTGTTGATATGCTTGAGTATTTAAGTCTCATGTCAAAACTAGACTAGTGCTTTGAATCATATAAAAGTCCAAATGTCCATGCTATAAAGAAAAGAATATGAGATGACATGTTAGGCCGCATTCCACATCAAAAATTCTGTTTTTATCATTTACCTACTCGAGGACGAGCAAGAATTAAGCTTGGGGATGCTGATACGTCTCCAACGTATCTATAATTTTTTATTGTTCCATGCTGTTATATTATCATTCTTGGATGTTTTATAATCATTTTATAGTCATTTTATATCATTTTTTGGTACTAACCTATTGACACAGTGCCAAGTGCCAGTTACTGTTTTTTTGCATGTTTTTTACATCGCAGGAAATCAATACCAAATGGAGTCCAAACGCAGCAAAACTTTTTGTGGATTTTTTTGGACCAGAAGACATCCAATGGGCCGGAGAAGCGCCTGGGGGTGCTCTGAGGGGAGCACAACCCACCAGGGCACGCCAGGAGGCCCAGGCGTGTCCTGGTGGGTTGTGCCCACCTCGGGTGTCCCCTGAACCGACTCTTTGCTCTATAAATACCCCAATATTCCAGAAACCCTAGGGGAGTCGACGAAAATCAATTCCAGCCACCGCAGAGTCCAGAACCACCAGATCCAATCTAGACACCATCACGGAGGGGTTCACCACTTCCATTGGTGCCTCTCCGATGATGCGTGAGTATTTCTTTGTAGACCTTCGGGTCCGTAGTTAGTAGCTAGCTGGCTTCCTCTCTCTCATTTGATTCTCAATACAATGGTCTCTTGGAGATCCATATGATGTAACTCTTTTTGCGGTGTGTTTGTTGGGATCGGATGAACTTTGAGTTTGTGATCAGATCTATCTTTTTTATCCATGAAAGTTATTTGAGTTTCTTTGATCTCTTATATGCATGATTGCTTATAGCCTCGTATTTCTTCTCCGATATTTGGGTTTTGTTTGGCCAACTTGATCTAGTTATCTTGCAATGGGAAGAGGTGCTTTGTAGTGGGTTCGATCTTACGGTGCTTGATCCCAGTGACAGAAGGGGAACCGACACGTATGTATCATTGCTACTAAGGATAAAACGATGGGGTCTATTTCTACATAAATAGATCTTGTCTATATCATGTCATCATTCTTATTGCATTACTCCATTTTTCTATGAACTTAATACACTAGATGCATGCTGGATAGCGGTCGATGTGTGGAGTAATAGTAGTAGATGCAGGCAGGAGTTGGTCTACTAATCTTGGACGTGATGCCTATATAATGATCATTATCTGGATGTCGTCATGATTATTTGAAGTTCTATCAATTGCCCAACAGTAATTTGTTTACCCACCGTTTCTATTTTTCTTGAGAGAAGCCACTAGTGAAATCTACGGCCCCCGGGTCTCTTTCTCATACTATTTGCCTCTGCGATCTATTTTATTTGCCATTTATTTTCAGATCTATTAAACCAAAAATACAAAAATACCTTGCTGCAATTTATTTTATTTGGCGTTCGATCTATCAATATTTACAACTCTCTCATGTCTGTTTGCCAATTTCTGGCACCGTAGCCCGAAAGGGATTGACAACCCCTTTTACACGTCGGGTTGCGAGTATTTGTTATTTGTGTGCAGGTGTTGTTTACGTAATGTTGCTTGGTTCTCCTACTGGTTTGATAACCTTGGTTTCATCACTGAGGGAAATACCTACCGTCGCTGTGCTGCATCATCCCTTCCTCTTTGGGGAAATACTGACGTAGTTCAAGCCGCATCATTCACCTCCTATGTGCTAAATGGACTGAGCGACGACTATGATAATTTCGTGGAGAATATCAATGGTCGTGACACTCCCATCCAGCCGCGTGAGTTGTACGTGCGTATCCTCGCTACGGAACAACATATCCAGGCTCGTCGCTCTATGCCGAGTTTCCCTTCCGCCAACACTGCAACGCGCGGGAAGGGCAAGCCCTACAAGCCACCAACTGGTGGCAAACCTCCGCCGACCGCGCCTAGTTCGCGGAACACCACTTCCTCCACGGGAGGTCGAGTCCATGCTTGATGTCCTTCATGTGGTGCTCAGGTCCCCTGCCAGCTGTGTGGGCTTGATGGTCACCTTGCCTCTCGTTGTCATCGTCGCTTCATGCTGGACTTCTTGGGGATCAGGAACAATGGCAAGGGCAATGAGAAGCAGGCTGCCCTGGCAAGTCATGAGCAGGGGCATACTCCTTCCTATCCAGTTGATGCATCTTGGTACTTGGATAGGGGTCCCGAACTGTGCGTCTAAGGTCGATGGTAACAGGAGACAGGGGACACGATGTTTACCCAGGTTCGAGCCCTCTCTATGGAGGTAATACCCTACTTCCTGCTTGATTGATCTTGATGAATATGAGTATTACAAGAGTTGATCTACCACGAGATCGTAGTGGCTAAAACCCTAGAAGTCTAGCCTGTATGATTATGATTGCCCCTACGGACTAAACCCTCCGGTTTATATAGATACCGGAAGGGACTAGGGTTGTACAAAGTCGGTTACAGAGAAAGGAATCTTCATATCCAAACGCCAAGCTTGCCATCCACGCCAAGGAGAGTCCCATCCGGACACGGGAGAGAGTCTTCTGTCTTGTATCAGTCCAACCCACGTTACATAGTCTAGACGCCCGAGGACCCCTTAATCCAGGACTCCCTCAGTAGCCCCTAAACCAGGCTTCAATGACGATGTGTCCGGCGCGCAGATTGTCTTCGGCATTGCAAGGCGGGTTCCTCCTCCGAATACTCCAAAACAGACTTCGAGTATAGAAAATGTGTCCGGCTCTACAAAACAAATACCACACACAACCGCAGAGAGTATAATATTTCACAAGTCCAATCTGCTGACAACTTTTTGTAGCGTGACATCATGTCGCTGCCCGGTTATTATTTCGAACCATTTTTTGGCCTCCCGCTCCACGCTTCAAGATGTGGTTTTATTGGCATGTCTTGTCGAAGTAGAGATCATGTCCCCTTATTACGGGATTCTCATCAATATGGGCGTGGGTAATCCAACCGTTCCGTTGGCATGAATCCTTGGGAATAGGCTAGTTTTAAGGCCTAAGAGGAGGAGTTTGACATTCATCGCCTTTATAAAGGGGCACAGACCCATTCTTCTCCCCTGCGCCAACCCTTTCCTCAACCTTTCCAACCTCGAGTTCAAGCACCCAAGGTTTAATTTAATTGCTTCGAGCCTCCTAGTCATGTCCGGACCCAGCCCTCAAGGCTGGTGGGTGGCCTCCTCCGTCTCAGAGGAGGATATCGCGAAGCTCCGGGCGGCAAGATACATGACCGCGGAAATCCCCCACAGGCTTCCTGCTCAAGGGTAGTTTATTCCTACTCCCAGATCCGGTGAGAGGGTCGTATTCATCTCCCACTTCCTCTGGGGGCTAGGGTTCGCTCTCCATCCCCTCGTTCGAGGGCTCATGTTTTATTATGGGCTAGATTTTCACGATCTAGCTCCGGACTCCTTCCTTCATATCTCGGCGTTCATCATCATGTGCGAGGCCTTTCTCCGTATCCCCCCCCCCACTTCGGCTTATGGCTCAAGACCTTTAATGTGAAGCCGAAGGTAATCGAGGGGAAGCAAGCGGAGTGCGGTGGTGCTGCGGTGAGCAAACTCACCAATATTCCTTGGCCAAAAGGCTCTTTCACGAAAACTTCCAACCTATGGCAGCGGGAGTGGTTTTACATCACTGAACCCCGTGGTACCAAGTGGGCAGCTACACCTGCGTTCCGATCTGGCCCTCCATTGCGGCTTGCATCATGGATTAATAAGGGGCTGGACTGGGGATCAGTGGACGAGGTGCCGATGCTACAAAGCCGCATCCGGAGCCTCATCGAAAAGGACACCGGCCTCATCAACGTAATCCAAGTAATGCTAGTCCCCCGGGTCCTACCGTGCCAGCGACGGCCCCTCCGTATGTGGGAGTTTAATCCGAAAGGACCACGGACCCTTCAGCACTTCTTCGGCACGATGCACCGAGGAATGTGGAAGTTATTCTTCGGGACACGAAAACAGTGGCCGGATACTACCGAGGACATCGGCCTCGACTGCAATCATCTGAATACCTCGGTAAGCACTCAACTCCCGAACACAGCTTACTTAGATATCCCATAATAATATACTGAGAAAATCATCTTCGACCAGGGCTGGATAAAGAAGGCGGAAAGAATTAGGTGTTCGGCCCCTCTTCCCAAAGACTCAGCTGATCCTGTGTTAACAAGGATGTTGGCTCTGGCGCCGTATCAAGTGCCGGCGAAGGAGGACAAGGAGGAGAGCAAGAAGGCCAAAGGTGGCCTCCGTTCTAAAGGTACACCGGACACTATGTCCGGGGAGATTGGAACTCCCTCTTCCGAAGACAAAAGAGAAAGAGAAACTGACATCCCTCCTCCCCATGGGAAGAAGAGGACCGCCTCCAAAGATTTGGAGGTAAGCCTCCTAAGCGAGGGAAGATGTCCCTATCAGGTGGTTCGGGTTTGGAAGAAGACGTTGTCGCGCAGTTCCTCCATAAGGACAAGCCCTTAGCCGAATCATAAGTGAACAGGGGTGCCCTAAACATATCCCGTTCCTTTCTGGTTACAAGGGTAACATTTAAAATATATGTTTGCAGTCCGGCAAGCAGTCTTCCTCAACGGTCCTCCTCCTCGGGGGATCTTCTTCCGGAGATGATGGAAAGCGAAACGCCTCCGCATACCTCCTCGCCCAATAGGGTGGACAACTTCGAGGTGTTGTCCCGGAGGATTTCTCCCGATCAACAAGTGGTGCAAGGGACAATGAAGACTACGCCCGAAGGTGATACTTCGGTCGTTCAGGGTTCGGGGCGCGCGGCCCCTACGGGGACCAACAACGAAGTCCTCGGACTACCCGGTTTACAGCCCGGGACGACTCTAGAGTCGAGTAAACACATCCCTTCGAAGGGAGTCCGCACTCCCGCAGCCGCTCCCAGGAATCCGGAGGCGCCGGATACAATGATGGGCATGTTGCAACATGCGTCCGTCTCGGAGGAACATCGTACCTTAATGGGTACGGTGGTTGAAAGGATTCTGTCCGCGAGAAGCGGATTGAATGAAGCCTTCATGGGCCTGCTAAGAGGCTTCGAGGTATGCAATGTAATATCTTCAATTGCACTTCTACGTGGAAAATACACCTGTGTATAGATGGTAGCCCCTGAGAGTCTGGTTGGCGTCCAAAGGGAGGCGATCAGAGGATGAAAAAAGATATGCCCAGGAAATAATCCAATTAATTGGAACACATGCTGTTACATCCGTTGCGACTGCCCAAGCTGCAGAGGTTGTAGGTCTGAAGCAAAAGCTTGATGTGGCGGATGACGACATCACGCTTATTAACAGGCGGCTCGACGAGGCGCAAGGTATGTTTTGGGGCAGTCAGTATATGTAAGTATGATAATATGAGCATGACGCTGAGAATTATATACTGAGATATGCATAACTACAGATAGTGTTGCCGCGGTTGAGACCCTTCGGGCTGAGCTTGCCCGGGCCAAGGAGCAAGCCTGGATGAGTGATGCGGCTGCCACGAAGGCAGTTGCTGAGCTAAAAGCCGAACAGGCTGCCCGGCGCCAGTGCGAGGAGAGAATATCTACCATGGCACATGAGCTGAAGGATGCCACTGTCCGATGTGAATTCCTCGAGAAGGATAACAAAGCCAGGACGGCCGATCTCGACAAGGCCTTACAAGAGGCGAGAGAAGCACGGTCCGAGTCTAGGGCGGCTCGGGAGGAGATCCGGCAAGCTGGGGAGATAGCAGCCGGTAAGCCTTTCTTATTACAGACTAAATTCGGCGATCCGAAGTATGCCCTGCTTAATCAAATGTGGAGTTCTCCAGACGCATTCTTGGACTTGCCGAGGAGTGTCTCCGATGCGATGAAGTTTTTCCAAGTGCAAGAAGGACATGCAACAGAAAAGCTTTTCTGGACGCAATTCGGCATGCCAAAGCGTCCGCTGTTGCTGAACGAATAGATGGCCCAGTGGGCTGAGCTCCACAAGATATCCGGATCTGCTATGAAGGACATCGTGGTCCGGCTGTGGCCGACTGAGCCAATTTCAAATAGTTATTTCGGTTTGGTGCAGCGACTTGTTGATGCGGTGCCGCGTATCGACGCCGTTAAGCGGTCAACGTGCATTGAAGGTGCACGGATGGCCTTTGCCCGCGTCAAGACGTACTGGGCGAAGATGAAGGCCACTGATATTGCACCGAAGAGTCCACCCAAGAGCAAGGACCATCACACGCCAGAGCATTATTTTGAAGATGTCCTAGAGGGTGCCCGCTTGATAGAGGGTCAGTGCTCGAAGGATATGATGTTCGAGTGAATGTATCGAAACTGTAAAAACAATATTTATGATATATTAAGGCTATGTTTTTTATACTTTTATCTGAAAGTTTTGGTTCCTCCTGTGCGGCCGTTTGTTGCCTAATCTGAAAGTTTACCAGTCGTCGGCTTCAGCCCCCTCGCATATAATACGGGGCTGTTCGGAAAAGCTCTTGATCACTCTTGACTCAGCGTCTTGGTCCATGAAGGAGGTGTTAATGCGGTGAACTAGGCAATCAGACTATGGGGCTTTAACACTTTCACTTAGCCATAGGAGTTTGACAGCGGGTCTACGATATAGCCCCTGGTATGTACGCAGTTGTCCGAATACGGTGCGTTACATAGGTGACCAGAAAAACGGTCCTTCGTGTGATACGGAAGGAAGCGCGAAGATTCCGATGAGTCATCGAGTGGTTGACTGATACATCCATTTTGCATCATGCTTTTATATCGATATTTATTGCATTATGGGCTGTTATTACACATTATGTCACAATACTTATGCCTATTCTCTCTTATTTTACAAGGTTTACATGAAGAGGGGGAATGCCGGCAGCTGGAATTCTGGGTTGGAAAAGGAGCAAGTATTAGAGACCTATTCTGCACAACTCCAAAAGTCCTGAAATTCCACAGAAGTCATTTTTGGAATTAATAAAAATTACTGAGCGAAGAAACTACCAGAGGGGGGCCACCCACCATCCACGAGGGTGGGGGGCGCGCCCTACCCCCTGGGCGCGCCCCCTGCCTCGTGGGCCCCGTGGCAGGCCTCCGGTGTCCATCTTCTGCTATATGAAGTCTTTTGCCCTGGAAAAAATCATAAGCAAGCTTTCGGGATGAAACACCGCCGCCACGAGGCGGAACCTTGGCGGAACCAATCTAGGGCTCCGGCAGAGCTGTTCTGCCGGGGAAACTTCCCTCCGGGAGGGGGAAATCCCCCCCCCCCCCCCCCCCCCCCCCCCCCCCCCCCCCCCCCCCCCCCCCCCCCCCCCCCCCCCCCCCCCCCCCCCCCCCCCCCCCCCCCCCCCCCCCCCCCCCCCCCCCCCCCCCCCCCCCCCCCCCCCCCCCCCCCCCCCCCCCCCCCCCCCCCCCCCCCCCCCCCCCCCCCCCCCCCCCCCCCCCCCCCCCCCCCCCCCCCCCCCCCCCCCCCCCCCCCCCCCCCCCCCCCCCCCCCCCCCCCCCCCCCCCCCCCCCCCCCCCCCCCCCCCCCCCCCCCCCCCCCCCCCCCCCCCCCCCCCCCCCCCCCCCCCCCCCCCCCCCCCCCCCCCCCCCCCCCCCCCCCCCCCCCCCCCCCCCCCCCCCCCCCCCCCCCCCCCCCCCCCCCCCCCCCCCCCCCCCCCCCCCCCCCCCCCCCCCCCCCCCCCCCCCCCCCCCCCCCCCCCCCCCCCCCCCCCCCCCCCCCCCCCCCCCCCCCCCCCCCCCCCCCCCCCCCCCCCCCCCCCCCCCCCCCCCCCCCCCCCCCCCCCCCCCCCCCCCCCCCCCCCCCCCCCCCCCCCCCCCCCCCCCCCCCCCCCCCCCCCCCCCCCCCCCCCCCCCCCCCCCCCCCCCCCCCCCCCCCCCCCCCCCCCCCCCCCCCCCCCCCCCCCCCCCCCCCCCCCCCCCCCCCCCCCCCCCCCCCCCCCCCCCCCCCCCCCCCCCCCCCCCCCCCCCCCCCCCCCCCCCCCCCCCCCCCCCCCCCCCCCCCCCCCCCCCCCCCCCCCCCCCCCCCCCCCCCCCCCCCCCCCCCCCCCCCCCCCCCCCCCCCCCCCCCCCCCCCCCCCCCCCCCCCCCCCCCCCCCCCCCCCCCCCCCCCCCCCCCCCCCCCCCCCCCCCCCCCCCCCCCCCCCCCCCCCCCCCCCCCCCCCCCCCCCCCCCCCCCCCCCCCCCCCCCCCCCCCCCCCCCCCCCCCCCCCCCCCCCCCCCCCCCCCCCCCCCCCCCCCCCCCCCCCCCCCCCCCCCCCCCCCCCCCCCCCCCCCCCCCCCCCCCCCCCCCCCCCCCCCCCCCCCCCCCCCCCCCCCCCCCCCCCCCCCCCCCCCCCCCCCCCCCCCCCCCCCCCCCCCCACTTCTTGTACTGGCTCTTTTATGATGAAGACTATTGAATTCAAATGGGATTTATTGGAAAGAATTAAACGCAACTCTGAAGATTGGGACCTCGATGAAGGTAAAGAGTCAGGTGTAACACTTAAGTTTGATTGTGTTAAATCTTTTATGGATACCGATGCTTTCCGTGAGTTTAGCACTAAATATGGACTTGACTCTGAGATAGTAGCTTCTTTCTGTGAATCATTTGCTACTCATGTTGATCTCCCTAAGGAGAAGTGGTTTAAATATAATCCTCCCATTGAAGTAAAAGTAGTTGCACCAATTAAAGTTGAAGAAAAGACAATTACTTATAATGATCCTATTGTTCCTACTACTTATGTTGAGAAATCACCTTTCCCTGTTAGAATAAAGGATCATGCTAAAGCTTCAACTGTGGTCAACAAAAGTAATATTAGGACACCCAAACCCCCCGAGCAAATTAAAGTTGAACCTAATATTGCTATGGTTAAAGATCTCTTGGCTGATAATATTGATGGGCATGTTATTTACTACTGTGATGAAACTGCTAGAATTGCTAGACCCGATACTAAAAATAAACATAGACCTGTTGTAGGCATGCCTGTTATTTCTATTAAAATAGGAGATCATTGTTATCATGGCTTGTGTGATATGGGTGCTAGTGCAAGTGCAATACCTCATTCTTTATACGAAGAAATTATGCATGATATTGTACCCGCTGAGTTAGAAGGTATTGATGTTACAATTAAGCTTGCCAATAGAGATACTATTTCACCAGTCAGGATTGTTAGAGACATTGAAGTCTTGTGTGGGAAAGTTAAATATCCTGCTGATTTTCTTGTTCTTGCTTCCCCACAAGATATCTTTTGTCCCATTATATTTGGTAGACCCTTCTTGAATACTGTTAATGCCAGAATAGACTGCGAAAAGGATGTTGTTACTATTGGTTTGGGAGATATGTCTCATGAGTTTAATTTTGCCAAATTTCATAGACAACCCCGTGATGAGGAATTGCCTAGTAAAATTGAAATTATTGGTCTTGCTTCTATTGTCGTACCTCCTAACGATCCTTTAGAACAATATTTGCTAGACCATGAAAATGATATGTTTATGAATGAAAGAAGGGAAATAGATGAAGTATTCTTTAAACAGGGACCCATTTTGAAACACAACTTGCCCGTTGAAATCCTAGGGGATCCTCCTCCACCCAAGGGTGATCCTGTGTTTGAGCTTAAACCATTACCTGATACTCTTAAATATGCTTATCTTGATGAAAAGAAGATATATCCTGTTATTATTGGTGCTAACCTTTCAGAGCATGAAGAAAAGAAATTATTGAAAACTCTGAAGAAGCACCATGCTGCTATTGGATATACTCTTGATGATCTTAAGGGCATTAGTCCCACTCTATGCCAGCACAAAATTAAATTGGAGAAAGACGCTAAGCCGGTTGTTGATCACCAACGACGGTTAAATCCTAAGATGAAAGAAGTGGTAAGAAAAGAAATACTAAAGCTTCTGGAGGCAGGTATAATTTATCCCGTTGCTGATAGTCAGTGGGTAAGCCCTGTCCATTGTGTCCCTAAGAAGGGAGGTATTACTGTTGTCCCTAATGATAAAGGTGAATTGATCCCACAAAGAATTATTACAGGTTATAGGATGGTAATTGATTTCCGCAAATTAAATAAAGCCACTAAAAAGGATCATTACCCTTTACCTTTTATTGATCAAATGCTAGAAAGATTATCCAAGCATACACACTTTTGCTTTCTAGATGGTTATTCTGGTTTCTCTCAAATACCTGTATCAAAAGAGCATCAAGAAAAAACCACTTTTACTTGCCCTTTCGGTACTTTTGCTTATAGATGTATGCCTTTTGGTTTATGTAATGCACCTGCTACCTTTCAAAGATGCATGATGGCTATATTCTCTGATTTTTGTGAAAAGATTGTTGAGGTTTTCATGGATGATTTTTCCGTATACGGAACTTCTTTTGATGATTGCTTGAGCAACCTTGATCGAGTTTTGCAGAGATGTGAAGAAACTAATCTTGTCTTGAATTGGGAGAAGTGCCACTTTATGGTTAATGAAGGTATTATCTTGGGGCATAAAATTTCTGAAAGAGGTATTGAAGTTGATAAAGCTAAAGTTGATGCTATTGAAAAGATGCCGTGTCCCTAGGACATCAAAGGTATAAGAAGTTTCCTCGGTCATGCCGGTTTTTATAGGAGGTTCATTAAGGACTTCTCAAAAATCTCTAGGCCTCTGACTAATCTATTACAGAAAGATATCCCTTTTGTCTTTGATGATGATTGTGTAGAAGCATTTGAAATACTTAAGAAAGCTTTGATTTCTGCACCTATCGTTCAGCCACCTGATTGGAATTTACCCTTTGAAATCATGTGTGACGCTAGTGATTATGCTGTAGGTGTTGTTCTAGGGCAAAGAGTTGATAAGAAATTAAATGTTATTCAATATGCTAGTAAGACTCTAGACAGTGCCCAGAGAAATTATGCTACTACTGAAAAAGAATTTTTAGCAGTTGTATTTGCTTGTGATAAGTTCAGACCTTATATTGTTGATTCCAAAGTAACTGTTCACACTGATCATGCTGCTATTAAATATCTTATGGAAAAGAAAGATGCTAAACCTAGACTTATTAGATGGGTTCTCTTACTACAAGAATTTGATTTGCATATTATTGATAGAAAGGGAGCTGAGAACCCCGTTGCAGACAACTTGTCTAGGTTAGAGAATGTTCTTGATGACCCACTACCTATTGATGATAGCTTTCCTGATGAACAATTAGCTGTCATAAATGCTTCTCATACTGCTCCATGGTATGCTGATTATGCTAATTACATTGTTGCTAAATTCATACCACCTAGTTTCACATACCAGCAAAAGAAAAAGTTTTTCTATGATTTGAGACATTACTTCTGGGATGACCCACACCTTTATAAAGAAGGAGTAGATGGTGTTATTAGACGTTGTGTACCTGAGCATGAACAGGAACAGATCCTACGCAAGTGTCACTCCGAGGCTTATGGAGGGCACCACGCTGGAGATAGAACTGCACATAAGGTATTGCAATCCGGTTTTTATTGGCCTACTCTCTTCAAAGATGCCCGTAAGTTTTTCTTGTCTTGTGATGAATGTCAAAGAATTGGTAATATTAGTAGACGTCAAGAAATGCCTATGAATTATTCACTTGTTATTGAACCATTTGATGTTTGGGGCTTTGATTATATGGGACCGTTTCCTTCCTCTAATGGGTATACACATATTTTAGTTGCTGTTGATTACGTTGCTAAGTGGGTAGAAGCTATTCCAACTAGTAGTGCTGATCATAACACCTCTATTAAGATGCTTAAAGAAGTTATTTTTCTGAGGTTTGGAGTCCCTAGATACTTAATGACTGATGGTGGTTCACACTTTATTCATGGTGCTTTTCGTAAAATACTTGCTAAGTATGACGTTAATCATAGAATTGCATCTCCATATCACCCACAGTCTAGTGGTCAAGTAGAATTGAGAAATAGAGAGCTCAAATTAATTTTTGATTATGTGTTGCTGTTCAACTCTCGTTTGAGATTTTTTGTAGGAAAACTTCTCTCTAAATGGGAAGGTCCTTACGTTATCGAGGAGGTCTATCGTTCCGGTGCCATAAAAATCAACAACTTCGAAGGCACAAATCCGAAGGTGGTGAACGGTCAAAGAATCAAAAATTATATCTCAGGTAATCCCATAAATGTTGAAACTAATGTTATTGAAACCGTAACCCCGGAGGAATACATAAGCGACACTTTCCAGAACGTTTCAGACTCCGAAAAGGAATAGGTACGTGGTGCGGTAAGTAAACCGACTCCAAAACAGTTCTAATGGCAATTTTTCTCTGTTTTGGAATATTTAAGAAAATAGGAAAATAAGGAGCAGTCCGGGAAGGACACGAGGCTTCCACGAGGGTGGAGGGTGCGCCCTACCCCCCTGGGCGCGCCCCCCTACCTCGTGGGCACCTCGTGCGCTCTCCGGACTCCGTTTTCTTGCACGATACTTCTTTTGGTCGGTAAAAATTCATTATATAATCTCCCAAAGGTTTTGACCACCGTATCACGCAAATATCCTCTATTTTTGTTTCGAGCTGTTTCTGTAGTAGACTTGGAGCAAGATGTCATCTCAGGATTCCGACGGAGAGAGCTATGTCTCACACCTCATTGCTGACCCAAGGACCTATGGGGATCTATCTCCTTGTGGTCGAACTACGGATGAGGAGGAGGATGCTCATTTGATGAGGATCAATGATTCAAGTTCGGAGGAGGAGGATGTCCCTCTACCTCAACCTGGGGATATGCACGTGAAGTTTAAGAAGTCTAGTCTCCCTAAGAGGGCTAAACTATCTAACAACCGATCTATTCCTTCTCATTTTCGGCAGAAAAGCAAAGGAGATTTATGTGACAAAATCTTGAAGCTGGAGTCGGAGGTCGATGATTTAAAGGAGGAAATTGCTCTTCTCAATTACAACATGAAGAAGCTGAAAGCACAATTTACATCATCAGCAACTCCATCATCACCACCTCCGAAGAAGCGGGCATAATCACATGGGTATGGGCACTCCCCTTGGCAACTGCCAAGCTTGGGGGAGGTGCCCCCGTATCGTATCACCATCACACTCCTATCTTTACCATTTTTCTTAGTTCGATCCTTTTGGTAATATCTTGATCTAGTAGAATAAAGTTTTAGTATGATCTAGTTTTGAGTTTTGCTTTATGATCCCTCTATGTAATCGAGTCCGTGAGCTATATATAATAAAGATTAGTGTTGAGTCAAGGGCTTGATTATCTTGCTATGATCTTGAGGGAATAAAAGAAAAAGAAAGAATAAAAAAAGAAATAAAGAGATCATATTGATCTTATGGAGAGTAATGACTTCACATATAAGAGTATGATGAATAAAAGTTGTTGAGAGTTGACAAACATAGTTTTGGTCATCGTTGCAATTAATAGGAAGTAATAAAGAAAGAGAGGTTCTCACATATAAATACACTATCTTGGACATCTTTTATGATTGTGAGCACTCATTAAAGTATGACATGCTAAAGAGTTGATGTTGGACAAGGAAGACAACGTAATGGGTTATGTTTTCTTATATCCGAAATAAAGTATATTGTCACGGATCATCCAACATGTTGAGCTTGCCTTTCTCCCTCATGCTAGCCAATTCTTTGCACCAAGTAGAGATACTACTTGTGCTTCCAAATATCCTTAAACCCAGTTTGTCATGAGAGTCCACCATATCTACCTATGGATTGAGTAAGATCCTTCAAGTAAGTTGTCATTGTTGCATGCAATAAAAATTGCTCTCTAAATATGTATGATTTATTAGTGTGGAGAAAATAAGCTTTATACGATCTTGTGATGTGGAAGAAATAAAAGCGACGGACTGCATAATAAAGGTCCATATCACAAGTGGCAATATAAAGTGACGTTCTTTCGCATTAAGATTTTGTGCATCCAACCATAAAAGCACATGACAACCTCTGCTTCCCTCTGCGAAGGGCCTATCTTTTATTCTTGTCTTATACCTCTTACAAGAGTCATGGCGATATTCACCTTTCCTTTTTATATTTTATCCTTTGGCAAGCACATTGTGTTGGAAAGATCCTGATATATATATCCAATTGGATGTAAGTTAGCATGAACTATTATTGTTGACATTACCCTTGAGGTAAAAGGTTGGGAGGCAAAACTATAAGCCCCTATCTTTCTCTGTGTCCGATTAAAACTCCATACCCATAAGTATTGCATGAGTGTTAGCAATTGTGGAAGACTAAATGATAGTTGAGTATGTGGACTTGCTGAAAAGCTCTTATATTGACTCTTTTCGATGTTATGATAAATTGCAATTGCCTCAGTGACCAAGATTAAAGTTTGTTAGTTTTCAATGAAGTTTCTGATTCATACTTTACATTGTGAATAGATTATTACTTGAGCATAAGAAATCATATGACAAAATATATATGTGTGTTGCTGTTATAAGAATGATCATGATGCCCTCATGTCTGTATTTTATTTTATCGACACCTCTATCTCTAAACATGTGGACATATTTATCGTTATCGGCTTCCGCTTGAGGACAAGCGAGGTCTAAGCTTGGGGGAGTTGATACGTCCATTTTGCATCATGCTTTTATATCGATATTTATTGCATTATGGGCTGTTATTACACATTATGTCACAATACTTATGCCTATTCTCTCTTATTTTACAAGGTTTACATGAAGAGGGGGAATGCCGGCAGCTGGAATTCTGGGCTGGAAAAGGAGCAAGTATTAGAGACCTATTCTGCACAACTCCAAAAGTCCTAAAATTCCACGGAAGTCATTTTTGGAATTAATAAAAATTACTGAGCGAAGAAACTACCAGAGGGGGGCCACCCACCATCCACGAGGGTGGGGGGCGCGCCCTACCCCCTGGGCGTGCCCCCTGCCTCGTGGGCCCCCTGGCAGGCCTCCGGTGTCCATCTTCTGCTATATGAAGTCTTTTGCCCTGGAAAAAATCATAAGCAAGCTTTCGGGACGAAACACCGCCGCCACGAGGCGGAACCTGGGCGGAACCAATCTAGGGCTCCGGCAGAGCTGTTCTGCCGGGGAAACTTCCCTCTGGGAGGGGGAAATCATCACCATCGTCATCACCAACGATCCTCTCATCGGGAGGGGGTCAATCTCCATCAACATCTTCACCAGCACCATCTCCTCTCAAACCCTAGTTCATCTCTTGTATCCCCCCCCCCCCCCCCCCCCCCCCCCCCCCCCCCCCCCCCCCCCCCCCCCCCCCCCCCCCCCCCCCCCCCCCCCCCCCCCCCCCCCCCCCCCCCCCCCCCCCCCCCCCCCCCCCCCCCCCCCCCCCCCCCCCCCCCCCCCCCCCCCCCCCCCCCCCCCCCCCCCCCCCCCCCCCCCCCCCCCCCCCCCCCCCCCCCCCCCCCCCCCCCCCCCCCCCCCCCCCCCCCCCCCCCCCCCCCCCCCCCCCCCCCCCCCCCCCCCCCCCCCCCCCCCCCCCCCCCCCCCCCCCCCCCCCCCCCCCCCCCCCCCCCCCCCCCCCCCCCCCCCCCCCCCCCCCCCCCCCCCCCCCCCCCCCCCCCCCCCCCCCCCCCCCCCCCCCCCCCCCCCCCCCCCCCCCCCCCCCCCCCCCCCCCCCCCCCCCCCCCCCCCCCCCCCCCCCCCCCCCCCCCCCCCCCCCCCCCCCCCCCCCCCCCCCCCCCCCCCCCCCCCCCCCCCCCCCCCCCCCCCCCCCCCCCCCCCCCCCCCCCCCCCCCCCCCCCCCCCCCCCCCCCCCCCCCCCCCCCCCCCCCCCCCCCCCCCCCCCCCGGGCCACCTTGCTGCACTTTATTTGCACTTGTTACTTGTTACCCGTTACAAATTACCTTATCACAAAACTATCTGTCACCGATAATTTCAGTGCTTGCAGAGAAATACCTTACTAAAAACCGCTTGTCATTTCCTTCTGCTCCTCGTTGGGTTCGACACTCTTACTTATCGAAAGGACTACGATAGATCCCCTACACTTGTGGGTCATCATTGACCAGCTCTCGCCGCATCATGACAGTCAGTTTTCGGCTTTCTCTACTGAGGTGCTCATCCGGATAAACCAGGACACAATCGTAGTAGTTCTCCCTTTACTACCCTAGCCGATAGAACAGAACGTAAGGTAGTAAGCACAGGAGCCGGGCAACCCAACTATTGACCAAAGACATGATTCGGAGCTGATGCATATAAAGCTAAAAAGTTGTTCGGACTTGTCGGCAACTCATATGTTGCCGTATCGAGCCCCTGGCAATATATGCCGAGGTTCATGCGTGAAATAACCACAGAAGCAAAATTCAGTTCTTAGAGAAGAGCGAATACCAAATACGGGTTATGTTCACTGGAATCTGATTGATACGTCAAACGCAATCTTACAGATTATAACGGCCCTACCCGGGCTATTTGACATGCCGGGGGTCGAAGGCTGAGAAAAAGGGCACTTTACAGGTTTGAAATAAAGAGTGCGGTCTACAAAAATCATTTGGACCTCCTGTCGCACGTCTGTGCTGCCTTGCCTCGGTTAAAGGACTTCTCAGCAAGAATAGCCTTTGGCTATTTATACGAAGTCGAACTCAGAAAGAGTCCGTAAGATAACCAGGCTATGAGTCACCTGTGGTAAAAAAATAAAAAGTAGTTAGAAAAAGGGAAAAGACTATAAGAGTGTGGACCGCGTTGTAGGCCTGTCCGTATTGTGCCTCCGCCGATGACCAGGGTATTTTAAGTGCATAATTATGTATGCGCGGTACAAACTTTACAGCTATATGGGGCGAACGACGGAGGCCGAACTGCTAATCCAGCTCTGAGATTGATTGGTCCTGATTAATAGAAACCGGCGGCTTGATGGCCGATGAGATACGCGGCTTGATAAGGCCACTTTGTACTTCGGCTGCAGTAGCCGTAGTATGCTCCTCTGTACGGAGGGAGCATTCCGTATTTCCGTTTATCATGATGATGCCGCATGGACCGGGCATCTTAAGCTTTAGATAAGCGTAATGTGGGACCGCATTAAAACGAGCAAAATCGGTACGCCCGAGTAGTGCATGGTAGCTACTGCGAAATGGGACAATATCGAAGGTCAAGCCTTCGCTTCGAAAGTTGTTCGGCGAACCGAAAACGACTTCCAATGTAATTGAACCCGTGCAGTGAGCTTCTATGCCGGGTACTGTTCCCTTGAAGGTAGTTACGGTGGGCTTGATTCTTGAAGGATCAATGCCCATTTTGCGGGCAGTGTCTTGGTAGAGTAGATTAAGGCTACTACCGCTGTCCATAAGGACTTTTGTGAGATGGAACCCATTGATAATTGGGTCGAGGATTAGAGCTATCGAACCTTCATGACGGATGCTGGCCAGGTGGCCCTTGCGATCAGAAGTGATCGGGCGGGCCGCCCATTGGCTTAATTTTGGGGCGACCAGCTCTATGGCGTCGGCGTCCCGTAGTGCGTGCTTGCGCTCCCCTGTAGGGATGTGCGTCACGTATACCATGTTTACTGTTTTTATTTCGGGGGGAAATTTCTTCTGACCCCCGAATTATCAAAGTACCGAACGCGAATCATATGAGCGTGATGAAAACTAGCTTGACGATAATTCCCATGTGTCCTCAGGAGCGTTTTCCTTCATATAAGAGTTTGTCCAGGCTTGTCCATTGCTACAAAAAGGATTGGGCCACCTTGCTGCCCCCCCCCCCCCCCCCCCCCCCCCCCCCCCCCCCCCCCCCCCCCCCCCCCCCCCCCCCCCCCCCCCCCCCCCCCCCCCCCCCCCCCCCCCCCCCCCCCCCCCCCCCCCCCCCCCCCCCCCCCCCCCCCCCCCCCCCCCCCCCCCTTATTTCGGGGGGAAATTTCTTCTGACCCCCGGTGTTCGGTTGGCGAGTCTCTTCGTCATCGCTGTCACTGGGCGGCCCCTTCCCCTTGTGTTCGGCATTAAGCTTGCCGGCTTGTTTGAAGACCCAACAACTTCTGTTGGTATGTTTGGATGGTTTATCGGGGGTGCCATGAATCTGGCAGGGCCGATCCAGTATCTTGTCTAAATTGGATGGTCCGTCTCTGTTTGCCTTGAATGGCTTTTTCCGTTGACCGGGTTTGGAACCACTGAATCCGGCATTGACCGCCGTGTCTTGGGTTCTTTCATTATCATTTCGACGCTTGTGTTTACTGCGTCGTGGCTTGCCGTTGCCGTCTCGAACTTCAGAAGTGCCCGGATCATTGGTGTTGTTGCTTCTACGAGCGAGCCAGCTGTCTTCTCCCGCGCAAAAGCGGGTCATCAGAGCGGTAAGGGCTGCCATGGATTTTGGCTTTTCTTGACCGAGGTGGCGGGTGAGCCACTCATCTCGGACGCTATGTTTGAAGGCCGCGAGGGCTTCGGCGTCCGAACAATCGACAATTTGGTTCTTTTTAATTAGGAACCTAGTCCAGAGCTTCCTGGCTGACTCCCCGGGCTGCTGGATGATGTGACTTAGGTCATCGGCATCTGGAGGCCGGACATATGTACCTTGGAAGTTATCGTGGAAGGCGTCTTCCAAGTCTTCCCAGCTGCCGATGGAGTTCTCTGGGAGGCTGTTTAGCCAGTGCTGCGCTGGTCCCTTTAGTTTTAGTGGGAGGTATTTTATGGCGTGGAGGTCATCACCGCGGGCCATGTGGATATGGAGAAGGAAATCTTCAATCCATACTGCGGGATCTGTTGTTCCATCGTATGATTTGATATTCATGGGTTTAAACCCTTCTGGGAATTCATGCTCCATTACTTCATCAGTTAAGCAGAGGGGGTGTGCGGCGCCTCTATATCGGGCCAAGTCGCGGCGTAGCTCGGATGGAGTTCGACTGCGGCGTTCGGCCCGGGCATGGTTGTGTTTGTCACCCCGGGCTGTCGTGTCTCTGCCCTTACGGCGAGGTGGTACAGGCTGGTGTTCGGCTTGAGTTGCCGCTTTGCCCCGGCCACGCAGTGGTCGGTCAGCCGCATTATGCGCTGATGGTGCGGGTTCCAGTGCCTCGTTATCGAGTTGAGGTAGTAATTTGCGCTTCGGGTAACTTTTGGTTGGGCACTCGAGGCCGTATTCCTCGGCTGCCAGGACATTAGTCCATCTGTCATTGAGCAGATTTTGGTCGGCTTGAAGCTGCTGCTGCTTCTTTTTCAGGCTCCTCGCAGTGGCTATTAGCTGGTGCTTAAAGCGCTCCTGCTCGACGGGTTCCTCAGGCACGATAAAGTCTTCGTCGCCGAGGCTCACCTCATCCTCGGAGAGTGGAAGATAGTTATTGTCCTCCGAGTCTTCGTTTATGGCTTGTTCATCAGGGCTGACTTGCCCATCTTCCCTATCGTCCTGTTTGGAAGTTGGCTCGACGGGGTCTTCTTTGTCTTCGGCATCGTCCGGAGTATTGCTTTCTCTCGTGCCGGTATTGCTATCTTTTCCACGAAGGGACTTAGAGCGGCGCCGCTGATGTCGGCGCTTTGGCTGTATCTCAGGAGGTTTATCCTCGACTGGATCCTTCTCATTATCATCATTATTCTCTTTGGGTGTATCCACCATGTATACGTCGTATGAGGACGTGGCCGTCCAGCGCCCGGTAAACGGCGGGTTTTGGCCCTGCTCCTCTTCGGCATCGTCGTCCATACCGTCGATGTCTCCGGAGCCATAATCGAGCATGTCGGTTAAGTCTTCGACAGTGGCTATTAAGTGGGAGGTGGGTGGGAAGCGAAATTCCCCGTCATCAGCCCCCAGTTCAAACCGAATATAATTCGGCTATGAGTCCCCTGCTAAGGAGAGGGTTTTTAGTGAGTTTAGCACATCGCCTAAAGGTGAGTGCCGGAAGATGTCCGCGGAGCTGAACTCGACGATCGGCGCCTGATCAAGCTCGATGGACGCGGATGCACATGGTTCGGAACCTGTGGCCGGAGACAACTCCGAGGTTCCGGTAACACAGATCCTGCTCAAGGTTGGGTCTGTGTGCGGCTCTAACGCCGCTGAGTCTGCGGCTTCCGTGGCGGGGCTGAGCTTCCCGTCCTCGGATGGCGCAATCTGCTCCGGATCTAGGGCCAGAGCGGTTACAGGCGCCATCTCCTGGGTATGGTCCGATGACAGATTTAGGTCATGTTCATCGTGGTGGCAGGGAGCAGCTGCCGTGGGCTCAAATTCATCGAAGATCAAGTCTCCGCGGATATCAGCGACGTAGTTCAAGCTTCCAAACCTGACTTGATGGCCAGGGGCGTAGCTCTCGACCTGCTCGAGGTGGCCAAGCGAGTTGGCCCGTAGTGCGAAGCCGCCGAATACGAAGATCTGTCCGGGGAGAAAGACCTCCCTCAGGGCAGCGTTGTTGTAGATAATTGACGGAGCCATCGAACCTTCTAGCAACGACATAGAGGAACTCTCAATGAAAGCACCAATGTCGGTGTCAAAACCGGCGGATCTCGGGTAGGGGGTCCCGAACTGTGCGTCTAAGGTCGATGGTAACAGGAGACAGGGGACACGATGTTTACCCAGGTTCGGGCCCTCTCTATGGAGGTAATACCCTACTTCCTGCTTGATTGATCTTGATGAATATGAGTATTACAAGAGTTGATCTACCACGAGATCGTAGTGGCTAAAACCCTAGAAGTCTAGCCTGTATGATTATGATTGCCCCTACGGACTAAACCCTCCGGTTTATATAGATACCGGAGGGGACTAGGGTTGTACAAAGTCAGTTACAGAGAAAGGAATCTTCATATCCAAACGCCAAGCTTGCCATCCACGCCAAGGAGAGTCCCGTCTGGACACGGAGAGAGTCTTCTGTCTTGTATCAGTCCGACCCACGTTACATAGTCCGGACGCCCGAGGACCCCTTAATCCAGGACTCCGTCAATGCACATCTCACATATTGGTCAGGCATCACTTCTTACACGTCGATCCACACAATTACGTCTTCTTAATGTCCTTCGTGTTCCCTCGGTTCACGTAGTTTGCTTCCAGTTCCTAAACTTAGTCGTGATAATAATGTTCTTGCTGAATTTCATCCTTTTCATTTTTTTGTTAAGGACCGAGACACGAGGGACGTACTCCTTAGAGGTCGACTACGCAATAACGGTCTCTATGCACTTGATGTGCCACCATCTCCTAGTGCTTTCAGCGGTGTTCGTGTGTCTCCATCACATTGGCATGCGCGCCTTGGTCATCCTGCCACTCCCATCGTTCGCCATGTACATCATCGTCATGAGCTTCCAGTAGTGTCAAATAAATATGTTGATGCAGTTTGTGATGCCTGTCAGCAAGGCAAGAGTCATCGGCTTCCTTTTTCTGAGTCGAGTCGTGTAGTCAATAAACCTCTTGAACTTGTGTTTTCGGATGTATGGGGCCATGCCCAAACCTCTGTTAGTGGTCATAATTACTATGTCAGTTTCATTGATGCTTACAGTCGGTTCACTTGGCTTTATCTTCTTAAATGCAAATCTGATGTGTTTAATGTTTTCTTGCAATTTCAAGCGCATGTTGAGCGTCTGCTCAGTCATAAAATCATTCATGTGCAATCCGATTGGGGTGGTGAGTATCACAACCTTAATGCATTCTTTAATAAACTTGGAATTACACATCGTGTTTCTTGTCCTCATACACACCAGCAAAACGGTGTAGCTGAGCATAAGCATCGTCATATAGTTGAGACCGGTCTTGCTTTGCTTGCCCATGCCTCCGTCCCTTTCCGTTTTTGGAGTGATGCATTTTCCACCGCATGCTTTCTCATTAACAGACTCCCTACATGACTCCGTCACATGAAAACACCACTTGAGCTCTTGCTGAATGAAGCTCCTGATTATACATTTCTCAAGGTCTTTGGGTGCGCGTGTTGGCCACATCTTCGTCCATATAACCAACGCAAGTTGGAGTTTCGGTCTAAACAATGCGTATTTCTTGGTTATAGTTCTCTTCATAAAGGGTACAAGTGTCTTCATGTTCCCTCTAACCGCGTCTACATCTCATGTGATGTGGTGTTTGATGAGAATGTTTTTCCTTTTTCCGCACTGCCGGTCACCTCTGTAATGCCCGGATAATCAAGCTACAGTAATCCCCTACTAATGATGCCAAGTCACCACTGTTACTGTTGCTAATCTCACTTTGATTCAAAACCAATTCAAATTCAATTTTAAAATAAAGTTAAATAAATTATTTCTCCAAACAGTAAAACAAAAATGTTCGCTGGGTTGCGAATATTCACTAACTAAATGTCATGAGTGATTCAACATCATTTGAGATAGCTAATTTCCCCTGGGAATTAAAGCAGATCCAAATCAGCAATTTTTTAAATGCTTTTCCATTTGTGAAAAATCCAAATCAATTCAAACTCCTCCCAAACTTTTTGTGGCAGGTGCCAAATATTGTAATGTATTTATTTGGCCAAGTCCCACACCCCCCCCCCCCCCCCCCCCCCCCCCCCCCCCCCCCCCCCCCCCCCCCCCCCCCCCCCCCCCCCCCCCCCCCCCCCCCCCCCCCCCCCCCCCCCCCCCCCCCCCCCCCCCCCCCCCCCCCCCCCCCCCCCCCCCCCCCCCCCCCCCCCCCCCCCCCCCCCCCCCCCCCCCCCCCCCCCCCCCCCCCCCCCCCCCCCCCCCCCCCCCCCCCCCCCCCCCCCCCCCCCCCCCCCCCCCCCCCCCCCCCCCCCCCCCCCCCCCCCCCCCCCCCCCCCCCCCCCCCCCCCCCCCCCCCCCCCCCCCCCCCCCCCCCCCCCCCCCCCCCCCCCCCCCCCCCCCCCCCCCCCCCCCCCCCCCCCCCCCCCCCCCCCCCCCCCCCCCCCCCCCCCCCCCCCCCCCCCCCCCCCCCCCCCCCCCCCCCCCCCCCCCCCCCCCCCCCCCCCCCCCCCCCCCCCCCCCCCCCCCCCCCCCCCCCCCCCCCCCCCCCCCCCCCCCCCCCCCCCCCCCCCCCCCCCCCCCCCCCCCCCCCCCCCCCCCCCCCCCCCCCCCCCCCCCCCCCCCCCCCCCCCCCCCCCCCCCCCCCCCCCCCCCCCCCCCCCCCCCCCCCCCCCCCCCCCCCCCCCCCCCCCCCCCCCCCCCCCCCCCCCCCCCCCCCCCCCCCCCCCCCCCCCCCCCCCCCCCCCCCCCCCCCCCCCCCCCCCCCCCCCCCCCCCCCCCCCCCCCCCCCCCCCCCCCCCCCCCCCCCCCCCCCCCCCCCCCCCCCCCCCCCCCCCCCCCCCCCCCCCCCCCCCCCCCCCCCCCCCCCCCCCCCCCCCCCCCCCCCCCCCCCCCCCCCCCCCCCCCCCCCCCCCCCCCCCCCCCCCCCCCCCCCCCCCCCCCCCCCCCCCCCCCCCCCCCCCCCCCCCCCCCCCCCCCCCCCCCCCCCCCCCCCCCCCCCCCCCCCCCCCCCCCCCCCCCCCCCCCCCCCCCCCCCCCCCCCCCCCCCCCCCCCCCCCCCCCCCCCCCCCCCCCCCCCCCCCCCCCCCCCCCCCCCCCCCCCCCCCCCCCCCCCCCCCCCCCCCCCCCCCCCCCCCCCCCCCCCCCCCCCCCCCCCCCCCCCCCCCCCCCCCCCCCCCCCCCCCCCCCCCCCCCCCCCCCCCCCCCCCCCCCCCCCCCCCCCCCCCCCCCCCCCCCCCCCCCCCCCCCCCCCCCCCCCCCCCCCCCCCCCCCCCCCCCCCCCCCCCCCCCCCCCCCCCCCCCCCCCCCCCCCCCCCCCCCCCCCCCCCCCCCCCCCCCCCCCCCCCCCCCCCCCCCCCCCCCCCCCCCCCCCCCCCCCCCCCCCCCCCCCCCCCCCCCCCCCCCCCCCCCCCCCCCCCCCCCCCCCCCCCCCCCCCCCCCCCCCCCCCCCCCCCCCCCCCCCCCCCCCCCCCCCCCCCCCCCCCCCCCCCCCCCCCCCCCCCCCCCCCCCCCCCCCCCCCCCCCCCCCCCCCCCCCCCCCCCCCCCCCCCCCCCCCCCCCCCCCCCCCCCCCCCCCCCCCCCCCCCCCCCCCCCCCCCCCCCCCCCCCCCCCCCCCCCCCCCCCCCCCCCCCCCCCCCCCCCCCCCCCCCCCCCCCCCCCCCCCCCCCCCCCCCCCCCCCCCCCCCCCCCCCCCCCCCCCCCCCCCCCCCCCCCCCCCCCCCATCCCGATATCGCCCATTCCATTCTCTCATGCTTGCATTAGATTTTGCTACTGTAATTGATTGCTCCTATTCTGATGCATAGCCTGCTTTTGTAACCTGCTTATCCTAAACTGCTTAGTACAGGTTGGTTAGTGATCCATCAGTGACCCCCACCTTGTCCTTGTTGCCCCTGCTTCATCATTGACGACTCGATCAACGTGATCGAAGACCAGGCCCCGGCACCACACATCACTTTCCCCTTAGTTGCTCGACACTACTGGGTTACTATCGAGTGCCGAGGGTGAGACCTCATCAGCACTTCTGATGTTAACCCTGTAGTGCAGCTATTCAGTCGTGGTCATCGAGGGTGATTCCGCCTTAACTACTTCCGATACGACTCTGTCGTGCAACCCCTCAAGTGTGAACCTCGAGGGTGGATCCTCTTACGTTCACCTTGATGATTACATCAAGTGGAATCCGTCAAGGGTGATTCCTCAGGTTTTCCCCTTGGTGTTAGACACACGGTTACTATGGTTACTATGACTTTACACTAAACCCTGTTACTAAAGATGGGTCGGCCCTGAGGGGTACCCGCGCGAGCATATTTGCGAGTGATGAGGAGTCGGGTTGACCTGGAGGGTGCCCGCGAGATAATTACGAGGCGTAGCCGGGCATTCTTAGCCCTTGCCGCAAGTCCTCGAGATGGGGCGACGGGGTCACATCTTTCGTGAGTCTCTGCTTGTTACCGCGCGTTCCTAATCCACTACGATTTGGATATTTGATCCGAGGGGCCTCTGGCCTGATAGCACTAACCATCACGTGGGCATAGTATGGGCGTTCTGCGTCGTATGCATCAGCCGAAGCTTAATAGACGTCAGCGACTGAGCGGCGCGCGCCGAGTTGGACTGCGTAAGCACCTGCCTTGTTTAAGGAGGTAGCTAGGTCTGCTCACCGGCCGTGTTCGCAACGTGCAGGAGTTCCCGGGGCGATGGCCCATGACCCCTTGGGGCATAGGTTTAGTCCGGCGTGCTGACCTCTCTATTAAGCCTAGGTCGGGTTGCGGCGTATTGTTTGGCCGAGGCCGGGCATGACCCAGGAAAGTGTGTCCGACCGGAGTTAATCGAGCATGGTGGGTAAGTTGGTGCACCCCTGCAGGGAAGAAAACATCTATCGATAGCCTGTCCTACGGTAACGGACACTCGGAGTTGTATCCCGATCAATACAACTAGAACTGGATACTTGAGATGAGAAATGGATATGAGAAATGGATAGTATGGCTCTGGGATTGCTTTCTCACAGGGAGTCGAGAAAGGATCTCTGGCCGAGGTTGATGACACCACTACTACTTTATTTTATGCTACTCTTATCTCTTCTGATGCTGCAAGATGCTTGGACCTGCTTGAAGATGTTGAAGATGCTAGTCTTCGATAGGGCTAGGCTTTCTCTCTATTCTGGCATTTCTGCAGCCCAGTCCACATATACAGCCTTCCTTTGATAAATGTTGCATAAGTAGAGTAGATCCTTGCTTGCGAGTACTTTGGATGAGTACTCACGGTTGCTTTGCTACCCCTTTTCCCCCCTTCTTTCTTCTTTCTGGTTGATGCAACCAGATGGTGAAGCCCAGGATCCAGACGACCCCACCGACGACTACTACTACCCAGAGGGTGCCTACTACTACGTGGAGACCGCCGACGACCAGGAGTAGTTAGGAGGCTCCCAGGCAGGAGGTCTTGCCTTTTCGATCGTTGTTGTTTTTGTTCTAGCCTTCTTAAGGCAAACTTGTCTAACTCATGTATGTACTCAGATATTGTTGCTTCCGCCGACTCTTGTGTTTTCGAGCTTATGTATTCGAGCCCTCGAGGCCCCTGGCTTGTAATATAAAGCTTGTATTATTTTAATTTGTGTCTAGAGTTGTGTTGTGATATCTTCCCGTGAGTCCTTGATCTTGATCGTACACATTTGAGTGTATGATTAGTGTACGATTGAATCGAGGGCGTCACAAGTTGGTATCAGAGCCGACTGCCTGTAGGTAGCCCCCTTTCCAACTCCTTGGCCGAAGTTGAGTCTAGTCATTGAAAAACTTTTACTAACATGGCTATGTGGCTTACGGGCCCACGTTGCCATTGGGTGGTATTAGGATCTTTTATTCCTCGTCTATGCTCTGGGACTCTGATCTCTCTTCTATTCGGGTTAAACATTTTACTAACTCTGACATTAGGTTCTCGTACCCACTTCCTCCCGGAGAGCCCCAACATTATCGATGATTGCTTGCTTCGCCAGAAGATTCTGCGGATACTCCTCGATGTTTCTCGAGACCCTGTGCCAACTGCCTTGCAGTTCCTGACCACCGATAATCCCCCTGAATAACATCCTTGCCGCTTGTACCTTCATCCCTAGTTGCTCCTGTTATTACAAGATACCACTAGTACTCTCCGTTGTTCCGAGAATCCTTTGTGCCTTCTGCTTTGTAGCTTCTTTCCGAACTGCGGATAATTCACTTAACCGGGGTTCGTTCATCCCCAGTTGTTCATTTGCTTTCCAAAATACCTGAAAAAGCTATCTGATCTTTCAAATTCCTCTACAGCCTATTGCTCTTGATTCTCCTTGCCTGCTTGCATTAGGATTAATTCCATATGTCTAGCAATATTCTTTAGAATTCTTTGTGATTGTCATTCTGTTCCTATGGATTCAGTGTGTGTGCGAATACTCGCAATCATCAATTAATCTTTGGAAATTTTCTTTTTGGCTCAGACATCCTTCCAGATATGAGCTGGTTCTTGCCCAATCCAGATTTGATTGGGTGCACCTCTAAGTCTATTCAACTTACTCATCTTTTGATCAGAGCCTCTGTTCCAATCCTTCGTCTTGAAATCATAATTCCTTTGTACCCAAGCATCGAATCATTCAGATGTTTCTATAAGCCGATGCCTTTGCATCCCCTTCTTTATCTGATTGATTACCGATACTCACATCAACTCTGTCGTGAATTGCCAGATCCATTGCTGGGTTGTTATCCGACAATGTCCTTCACATCCAAAGTCTTGTGAGTTTTTCCCTGATACATAATACCTTCGGTAAATTGTATCATCTGCTTTGACTCCGATACTATGCTTTTGAACTCGTATCTTTTGCTTGGTTGATGGTTGTATAGATTCGTAAAAATGCCCCGATGGGTTGAACTTATGCCTTCCATAATCCGTGTGAACCCGAGAGTTCTCACGAGTCTTACTCTTCTAGTACTTCACCAGATAAATCCTCTGCACTACAATTTCTTTGAAAAACGAGGAGTGAATGAAAGGTTATGCATTGAAGAAGTGGGAGTCGACCTTGAACCCTTGTGTTCATGCCCATGGACCCAATGTAGAACTTATCATGGAAGCTGCTCATAAAAATAATTATTTCTTTGGTACAAGCTCATCTTGTATCTATGAATTGATCCTTTGCAATCGTGATTCCGACCATATTTCCTCCTTGATTCCATTTACCGGATAAGTTAAAATACTTATCCTCTACAAATCATTCCCCCCGTCCAACCTCTACTCCGATTTACCTTCCGGCATTACACCTAGTACCTGATATTGGGAAGTTTTATACCCCATCACATCATTCCTAGCCTGATCGGCTATATTTTTATCGTGTCAACTTTTAACTGTGCTACCTGGTCCTTATGCCCAGAGCAACTTTCGACGATGAGCTAACCTTATGTCGATCTTCCTCATCTTATCATTTCACCTCGAACAACAAGCTTGACTTCGAGCTTGTGTCGAATCCGTGGTTCTCATAGCCTTTCACTTCATCCTTCATTTTCTGCTCGATGGCATCTTCATAGAGTCTCTCGACAAAATCTGTCATGATCACCGTCTACACTTTGGCTTCTTCAGGGATGTCAATTGAATTCATGGCTAGAAATACCATCCCTGCCCCTCGATGATTTGTGATATCATCGATGACATCTTGACTTTCTGCCAACACAGGCCTGGTTGTGCTTGGTTATTCCTTATGTTCTGAGATATTTTGGAATTGTTTCTCGGTATCTCTTGAGATCTTCGAACCCAATCTTTACTTGACACCATATCATTGCCGCATCAAAGCATGACTGTGGTATTCCGAATATCAACAAGAACATCGGAAGCATAATACAAAATGTTTCTCGTTCAATTACCCTCACACCGTTGTATGGGTAATATCATGATTCTTCCCTCTCCCCATTATCTAAATGCTTTTGAACTTGCTGTCCTATCATGTATATCCTGCTCCGCTTTTCCTTGGGAAGGATATACTCCCAACTCTTATGTCTAAACACATCTTCCTTTCCTTTGGGTTGTTTGATTCGATAATCATATTTTTCCTTTGTGTTGGTTTGTTTAACCCTTCTTGTGATCTATATGATATAATAAGTAATAATTCCCTGCTTATGTAAACACCTCGGTGTACAACTCTATCAGTAAGACCCTGTTACTATTGTTGATGACATTCCGGTAACCACCGATGGACGAGAACCTTGCCTATTGGTCCGCCTCGTTTAACGAGCAGGAAAATGGTTCTCTTCATCCCTCGCCCTTGGTACCAACGTTGTTGCCAATATAACTAACATACTATCCTCTGACATGCCTTGCTATCAGGACCGTACAAGATGTCAGCACCCTTCCTACTTTTTAACCCACATGGTGGGCCCATAACCCACAGTTCCACAGGATCGGAACCTGACTCTCCTGTACAACCTTGATTCCGAAATATTCTTGGCACTCGGCTTCGTATGTAATTCACGAGCTAACTTCCTCACCATGTTTCATTTCGGTATCAGAGGCAACATTATTCTTCTTTGCTCTGAACCTCTTCATCACCTATTTTAGGCATCAGCTGGATGCCTACCTGGTTAAAACTAGTTGAGTCTCTGTATAGCACTCTCGATATATCCTGGTGCTTCCAAAATCTCCTTCCTTGAGATAACTACCGGATGCTGATCCTTTCAGACATTCGTCCTTATAGCTTCCCCCTTACTCCACCTCCTAAATCCCGGGACGAGATTTCTTGTAGTGGAGGAGATTTGTAACGCCCGAATAATCAAGCTACAGTAATCCCCTACTAATGATGCCAAGTCATCACTGTTACTGTTGCTAATCTCACTTTGATTCAAAACCAATTCAAATTCAATTTTAAAATAAAGTCAAATAAATTATTTCTCCAAATAGTAAAACAAAAATGTCCGCTGGGTTGCGAATATTCACTAACTAAATGTCATGAGTGATTCAACATCATTTGAGATAGCTAATTTCCCCTGGGAATTAAAGCAGTTCCAAATCAGCATTTTTTTAATGCTTTTCCATTTGTGAAAAATCCAAATCAATTCAAACTCCTCCCAAACTTCCCCCCCCCCCCCCCCCCCCCCCCCCCCCCCCCCCCCCCCCCCCCCCCCCCCCCCCCCCCCCCCCCCCCCCCCCCCCCCCCCCCCCCCCCCCCCCCCCCCCCCCCCCCCCCCCCCCCCCCCCCCCCCGTATGAAACAATTGCTTGGCTTGTCATCGGGGTTGTGCATGATGAGAGCATTTGTTGTGACGAAAATGAAGCATGGCCAAACTATATGATTTTGTAGGGATAAGCTTTCTTTGGCTATGTTATTTTGATAAGACATAATTGCTTGGTTAAGCATGCTTGAAGTATTATTATTTTTATGTCAACATTAAACTTTTATCTTGAATCTTCCGGATCTGAACATTCATGCCACAATAAAGAAAATTACATTGAAGAATATTCTAGAAAGCATTCCACATCAAAAATTCTATTTTTATCATTTACCTACTCGAGGACGAGCAGGAATTAAGCTTGGGGATGCTTTATACGTCTCCAACGTATCTATAATTTTTTATTGTTCCATGCTATTATATATTCTGTTTTGGATGTTTAATGGGCTTTATTATACACTTTTATATTATTGTTGGGACTAACCTACTAACCCAAGGCCCGGTGCAAATTGCTGTTTTTTTTTGCCTATTTCAGTGTTTCACAGATATCAAACGGAATCCAAACGGAATGAAACCTTCGGGAACGTGATTTTTTGGAACAAACGTGATCCAGAGGACTTGGAGTGGACGTCAAGAAACAACCGAGGAGGCCACGAGGCAGGGAGGCGCGCCCCCCACCCTCGTGGGCCCCTCGTGGCTCTCCTGACCGACTTCCTTCGCCTATATATACTCATATACCCTGAAAACATCCAGGAGCACCACGAAACCCTATTTCCACCGCCGCAACCTTCTGTACCCGTGAGATCCCATCTTGGGGCCTTTTCCGGCGCTCCGCCGGAGGGGGCATCGATCACGGAGGGCTTCTACATTAACACCATAGCCTCTCCGATGATGTGTGAGTAGTTTACCACAGACCTTCGGGTCCATAGTTATTAGCTAGATGGCTTCTTCTCTCTCTTTGGATCTCATACAAAGTTCTCCTCAATCTTCTTGGAGATCTATTCGATGTAACTCTTTTTTGCGGTGTGTTTGTCGAGATCCGATGAATTGTGGGTTTATGATCAAGATTATCTATGAACAATATTTGAATCTCCTCTGAATTCTTTTATATATGATTGGTTATCTTTGCAAGTCTCTTCAAATTATCAGTTTGGTTTGGCCTCCCCCCCCCCCCCCCCCCCCCCCCCCCCCCCCCCCCCCCCCCCCCCCCCCCCCCCCCCCCCCCCCCCCCCCCCCCCCCCCCCCCCCCCCCCCCCCCCCCCCCCCCCCCCCCCCCCCCCCCCCCCCCCCCCCCCCCCCCCCCCCCCCCCCCCCCCCCCCCCCCCCCCCCCCCCCCCCCCCCCCCCCCCCCCCCCCCCCCCCCCCCCCCCCCCCCCCCCCCCCCCCCCCCCCCCCCCCCCCCCCCCCCCCCCCCCCCCAGAATCGTTTCGGTCTACTTGTCACGAACGTGATGCCTATATACATGATCATACCTAGATGTTCTCATAACTATGCTCAATTCTATCAATTGCTCGACAGTAATTCGTTTACCCACCGTAATACTTATGCTCTCGAGAGAAGCCACTAGTGAAACCTATGGCCCCCGGATCTATTTTCCATCATATTAATCTCCCGACAACAAGCTATTTCTGGCACCGTTTATTTTACTTTGCAATCTTTATTTTCTCTTTATCATAAAATACCAAAAATATTATCTTATCATATCTATCAGATCTCACTCTCGTAAGTGACCGTGAAGGGATTGACAACCCCTTTATCGCGTTGGTTGCGAGGTTCTTATTTGTTTGTGTAGGTGCATGGGACTCGAGCGTGGTCTCCTACTGGATTGATACCTTGGTTCTGAAAAACTAAGGGAAATACTTACGCTACTTTACTGCATCACCCTTTCCTCTTCAAGGAAAAACCAACGCAGTGCTCAAGAGGTAGCAAGAAGGATTTCTGGCGCCGTTGCCGGGGATTCTACGCACAAGTCAAGACATACCAAGTACCCATCACAAACTCATCTCCCTCGCATTATATTATTTGCCATTTGCCTCTCGTTTTCCTCTCCCCCACTTCACCTTTGCCTTTTCTTCGCCCCTCTTCCGTTTGATCTTGTGTTACCATGTGCCTTCTTTTTGCTTGCATCTTCGCTTGCTAAAAGATCTATGGATCCTCATCCACTTGCTAATCTTTTTAAGAGATCCAATTATGATGAACCAATTGCTAGTGAGTTTTGTGCACTAGATTATCTTTATGAAGTTTTGCTTGAAATTCGTGAATCTAAAAATTGTGATGAAGAAATTTATGAAGAGATTCACGATAGCTCCTTGAATAAAAAGCATGATTGCAATGATTTTACTATAAATTCTCTTGATGTCAATTGTGCTAATATTATGCAAAACCCTAAGCTTGGGGATGCTAGTTTTGCTATGTCTACTACTTGTTGCAATGATCATGATTGGGGTGATTCTTCTTATGATCTTGAAAATTTATTTAAGCCCCATGATGAATATGAGATTGATAATAGTGTTTGCAATAATATTGAAAGTGGGTTGGAAGAATGTCAACTTTAGATCCCACATATTTGGAGAATGTTCAATCTTATGAATTTTTTGATAAAAGTGGGTTTGGAGAGGTCATGACTTTAGCTAATGTTAATCCCACTATTTTGGAGGAGTGTCAACTTTGCATACATGTGGATCGTGTTAAGCATATGTTTTGTGATAGCTATATTGTTGAATTTGCTTATGATCCTACATGTAATTATTATGAGAGAGGAAAATATGGTTGTAGAAATTTTCATGTTACTAAATTACCTCTCGTTATGTTGAGATTGCTATTGTTTCTTTCTGCTTCCTTGCATATGCTAGTTTTTGCTTGCCTTGATAATTTGTTTGCCTATAAGATGCCTATGCATAGGAAGTATGTTAGACTTAGATGTGTTTGTCACGTGTTTTATGATGCTCCCTTTGTGCTTCAATTCTTGTCTTTCTTGTGAGCATCATTGAAATCTCAATGCCTAGCTAGGGGCGTTAAACGATAGCGCTTGTTGGGAGGCAACCCAATTTTATTTTAGTTTCTTGTTTTTTATTTCTGTTTAGTAATAAATAATCCATCTAGCTTCTGGTTAGATGTGTTTTTATGTTTTAATTAGTGTTTGTGCCAAGTTAAACCTATAGGATCTTCTTGGATGATAGTTATTTGATCTTGCTGAAAATTCCAGAAACTTTCTGTTCACGAAAACAATTGTTAAAAATCACCAGAACGTGATAAAATACTGATTCCAATTGCAGCTGTTCAATAAATTATCTATGTCGTCCTATTTTGGTGGATTTTTCTGAGTTCCAAAAGTTTGCGTTAGTTACAGATTACTACAGACTGTTCTATTTTTGACAGATTCTGTTTTTCGTGTGTTGTTTGCTTATTTTGATGAATCTATGGCTAGTAAAATAGTTTATAAACCATAGAGAAGTTGGAATACAGTAGGTTTAACACCAATATAAATAAAGAATGAGTTCATTTCAGTACCTTGAAGTGGTGTTTTGTTTTCTTTCGCTAACGGAGCTCACGAGATTTTCTGTTAAGTTTTGTGTTGTGAAGTTTTCAAGTTTTGGGTAAGGATTTGATGGATTATGGAACAAGGAGTGGCAAGAGCCTAAGCTTGGGGATGCCCAAGGCACCCCAAGATAAATCTAAGGACACCAAAAAGCCAAAGCTTGGGGATGCCCCGGAAGGCATCC